>VZTY01014045.1:0-15320 GCA_013400935.1 Turnix velox | reverse complement strand
CTTTGATTATCCTCATGGCTCTCCCCTGGACCCGGTCCAACAGCTCAATGTCCTTCTTACGTTGAGGGCTCCAGAACTGGACACAATACTCCAGGTGAGGCCTCACCAGAATGAGTAGAGGGGCAAAGACACCTCTCTTGACCTGCTGGTCATATTTCTCTTGATGCAGCCCAGGTTGGCCTTCTGGGCTGCAAGTGCACACTGGTGGCTCATGTTGAGTTTTTAATCCACTGGCACCCCCAAATCCTTCTCTTCAGGCGCTGCACTCAAGCCACTCTCTGAGACTGTTGATGAGTCACTTGGCTGCTAACTCCATAAAAGAATGAATTTGGTCAATCAGGGGACTATTTTCAGATGGATGAAAATGAAGAAACTGTTTGAAGATGCCACAGAGCTGCTTCCAAAAACGGTCTGTTTGGAATGGGGAAGCCATTTAAGCATAGTAGACTCATCAGTTACTCCAGAATATTTGCACAATGAACCTGGTAGGCAACAGTTCTGGGGCATCCTTTCTCTTTTTCCAGCTTCAACAGATACTGGGAGGAGCAGGTTGGGTTTTAGGGTCAACTACCTGAGCAATATTTGAAAAGGCACCTGTGTTATGAGGTGAGGAATTCTTCAGGCATTTTCTTCAAGAGGTGAGATTTATGAAACTCTGATGTCATTTGAACTTTCTTGTCCCCTATTCCCAGTCTTCAACTTCCACAACACCATGTTTTGAGCCCCTTCCACACGCTGTAAGGCCAAGGAATTGTTGGATATGAGAACATGAGATGGAAGAGCATCAGAGAGCATGGGTCACCTTGCAAAATCCATTTGAAACTGGATTCCAGATGACAGTTACCCATATCTGTCATTTGTTATCTATGCCAACTGAAGAATATAATTGCCTAAGTTTATATATTAATTTAAAAAAACCCTATTCTTAAACAGTTTATAAAGGAATTATACAGTTAAACACAGGGAAATGAAGTAGACAGTACCCGTGCCAGCCTTGCTCCACCTCAGTGTTGAGAAATTAACTGCACAGATTTTATGTTTTCAGTGCAAAACTTTCTCCAAATTATATTAGGAAGGTGCTTAGAGCTTTACAAATCAAATGTCTTCTCTACTAACACTCTCAATATAGTTTCTCCTCCCTGTGGCCACTCAGCCATGAAACTGATTACTCTGTAATTCCCAGGATCTTGAGCCTATTAAAAATATTGATAGGAGTATTAGTTAAATCTTCCAAACATTGTGAAAAGTGTAGCCTGGTTAAAGGAGTGTAAATTCCTGAAAAATACATTAATTCCTAATTATGTCAGGACAATCAATTTTTTATTAAGAACCATGGTGAATGGCTGACTAAGCTCAATTAAGGTTTAATGAAGTGCTGGTTTTAAAGTAGAAGCTAAATTATTAAACCATACCATTTGCTAGCAGGATCAACAATTGATTATAGCCTATTTTTTATTCACAAATCTCCTCTCAAAATATATTTTTTTGAGATATATGCACATATCTTGAAAGAAAGATTGAAGATCCTGTGTGCTCTTGGACAGTCAATCTGAGATTTTATTAAGGACTTTTCCCCCTTGCTAGATTAATTGAAAAAAATGTGGAACATCAACCCTTGTGATTCTTTTACGTTTGTTGATCTAATACTTAATATGAATGCTTAAATTCACCAGAATAATCCCTGGGGAAGTGGGAAGAAAAAATATTTTCCCCTAATTTAAAGAGTGTTTCTGTCCTCAGGAGTCATATTTGCTTAGTGTCTTGTAGGAGCCTGACCATCAGCCTACCATTAGGTTGATAGAAGGAGCTTGCCTGGGAGGAAGCACAGTGATTCTACCAGCTCATTAATGTTCCCATTCTGGCTGCCATTTGCTGCTGCTTTCAGATTCCCACATCCCACATTAAACAAATGAGAATTATAGGTTATGTGCCACACCAGCCCTGGACAGCGGGTGTCTCTGCCACCTAAAGCATCATTGAACATAGAATCATAAAATGATTTCAGTTGGGATGGAAAACATAGTTAGGGACACCTCCCACTAGACCAGCTTGTTCAAAGCCTCATAGAACCTGGCCTTGAACACTTCCAGGGATGAGGCATCAAGAACTTCTTCAGGCAATTCCATCCAGTGTCTCACTATCCTCACAGTAAGGAATTTCTTTCTGATATCTAATCTAATTCTCCCCTCATTCAGTTTAAAATTATTACTCTTCATCCTATCAATACACCCCCTCATGAAAACTTCCTCCTAGCTCTCCTGTAGGCCCCCTTCAGGTACAGGTAAGCCACTATAAGGTCTCCCTGAAGCCTTCTCTTCTCCAGGCTGAACAACCCCATTTATTGAGGTTCTTCACCGAAGCCTGGTTTGGTTTCAATATTAACTGTTTGGGTTTTTTTAAATTTGGTAGTTCAAGATCCTCAGAATAAACTGAAGAGTTTATTTTTGCATTGACTCTTTATACTGATCTAGCATAGAAATCACTCTCTTTAGGGGTGGTAAAAAGGACTTTCACAGAAGACTTTCAGTACCTTAGCTAAAATGAAGTTTCTCATTCTGAATACCATCTTTTTCTCATGTCTCCCCCTTTTGATAGTCAAAACTCAAACGGAAGCAAAAAGCTTGTTGTTAACACCACACTTTTCAGGGCAATTGCATCCCTCTCCTTCCAATTTCCCTCGGAACTGAGTGTCTTTGAGGGTATTCAATGCCAACATTGGTGATCTGTCTTCCTTCAAGCATCACTTTGCTGAAGTACTGAGTCTTTTTACTGGACCTAGAATGGGGACAGGGAAATGCACTTTGAAAACACACCATTATATTGTTTCCATGTACAGAATTAATCCTTAACTTCGACCACTGCTAGTTTTCTGAGTTGAAAATACATTCTCCAACAGTTCATACTCACAATGAGGTCACAGGACACCACATCAGTCAAGCTGTGGTAACTGCATCTGTCACAGCAACTATGAAGTAATTGAAAAACATTGTTATGAAAGAAGGTTAAACTAAAGTACAGCCAGAGCTTGCACACAGATTGTCTTCATTTATGAACTTGATCCCATGTCTAAACAATTAAGAAATAGCATGTATTTATGAAGTGAGTACAATATCCTGTGACTTCACTGCACCACAATAAATAAAAAATAATATTCCCTTAATTCATCACGGAGTGGCATGGTTTATAAAACAGATGCGTAACGGGTGAAAATTGTGATTTTAATTCTCACTTGAGCAGTGAAATGTACAGGATTTCTCATTTCCTTTAGAAGCAGGCCCCCTAGTGCTGGCAAAACTTCATCACAGTGAGAAACCTCCTGCGCTCAGCTTGGTTTGCTCCCGTATTTGCCCTTCCTCTAAACCGAAGAGCTGCTCACCACTTTTCACGACAAATTAGGAGTTATACTGCAGTGCAATTTAAAATAAGAGAAATTTCAGACTGTGGATTCACAGTCCTTTTCCCAGTCTTGTTCTCTGCTGCTTAGCTGCAGTACTGCGCTTTGTCAGACAGCCAGCTTGACTTGCTAATATGACCAACAGGTTATGGAAAGTGATGCCGCCCTTCTACTCATCTCTGCTGAGACCCTACCTGGAACACTGCATACAGCTATGGAGCCCCCAGCACAAGAAACACATGGACCTGTTGAAGCGGGTCCAGAGGAGGGCCATGATGATGATCAGTGGGCTGGAGCACCTCTCGTATGAGAGAGTTGGGGCTGTTCAGCCTGGAGAAGGCTCTAGAAAGACCTTATTGCAGCCTGTCAGTACTTACAGGAGGGCCACAGGAAAGATGGGGACAAACTTTTAAACAAAGCTTGTAGCAAAAGGACAAGAGGCTTTAAATGACGAGACAGAAGATTTAGATCAGATATTTGCAATGCAGGTAATGAGACACTGGAACAGGTTGACCAGGAGGCAGCAGATGCCCCAACCCCGGAAACATTCAAGATCAGGCTGGTTGGGGCTGTGAGAAACCTGATCTAGTTGAAGACGTCCCTCATTGCAGGAGGGTGGGACCAGATGACTTCTGAAGGTCCCTTCTAACCTAAGATACTCTATGATTTGTCAAGAAGAAGCAATGACCACAACAGCAGGGTAGGAATCTGCTGGATTAATGAACTAAACCAAGACATTGAAGGATCTAGCAGTAGCGTTGACCCAAGAAGATGTAGTATTTGGAGGAAAGAATGACAAAAGGGAAAGAGAGAGCAATCTTTCCTATCACCACTTGTAAGCTGGCAGAAACTACATCCTCGGGTTCATCAGAGAAGAACAGAATTAAGGTGGAAAAACTGACAGCTTCTCCCTCTCCACAATGACACTGAAGTCCTATTAAAGCAGAAGAAGCTGCAGTCCTTTACAAGTGCTATTAAAAAAACGTGAGCTAAGCAATGTCCATGCTGCTGTGTCACATCTCCAAAGAATGCCGGAAAGCATAGCTTGGAATGATGTTACTAATTCTGTAGCTGTCTCATTAGACATGTAACCCATGTCCCAGGAAGATACTGTATCCCACCATTTCACTGGAGCTTTCCATCCTCCTCTCAGTGAGACAGAAGGAGAAAACTCAACTGTTTGCTCTCATCAATGATCCTGTGGTCAATTCTGTCCAGATTTCATAATGGATAAACTGGAAAAGTACCTCGGTGATCTCAAGTGAAAGGTGAGTTTGAGGCTTTTTGTGTGTATGCAGGAACTGTAAATACTGAGATTTTCAGCCCTGTATGTGGCACAGCATGGCTAAATTCAGCCCTGAATGGCTGCCAATGTACTTGACAGCATCCTTCTTTTTTGTGTGTGTGGATTCAGCATTTCAGTTAAAGTGGAAAAAATCACTCATTTCTCATTCTAATCTTGTTTTCATAAAAGTGCAGAGCTTTTACTGTCAGGCTGGGGTGGTTTTTTTTTTTGGTTTTTTTTTTTGTTTGTTTTTTTCTTTTAAATTAATACTAGCTAGTGGATCAAATCTATATCACTAACAAGAACATTTGTTGAAACCCCATGTTTCAGACTTCAAAATTTGAGAAAATTATGAAGTGTCAGAAGTTATAAATAAATATTTCCTAGATTTGGTCTTTATTGGATAGAAGACCATGAATTCTGCAGCATATCTTTTGTTAAGCACTATCGAAGATGGTATATGGGCTAGATTGTTGGAAGTGACATGGAAATGCTGACACTTCTATGGAGATAGTAACTTTAACAGAAAAAGAGGTCTCAAATAAGCTCTTTCAGAAAATTAGAGAAAGACTCAATTTCAGAGCAAGCTTCGCATTTCTTAAGAGCCATGTGGTAATCTGGACTACGTGCTGCTCCATGTGTGCTTTGTGAACCTTCTCAGGTATTTCAAAGACCTGTTATGTCCAACTGGCTGTATATTTTGTAACTGGTAAAAACAGCATAAGCAGACAAAAAAAAAATCTGTAATTGTGCACGTAAGTGGTTTGTCCTGTTGGTAGAACTTAACTTTTAACTTAGGATCATCTCACATTGATTCTGTATCATGCATAGTAAAAGGATGTTAAATGAAAAGAGAGATGTGCATGATCACACCTCTGATGAATGCCAGAGTTTTTTAATATTTGGATTGGGGTGGACTTTGAAGATCATTGGGTTCCAACATGCCTGCCATGGGCAGTGACAACTCCCACTAGAACAGGTTGCTCAAAGCCCCATCCAGCCTGGTCTTGAATACTTCCAGTGATGAGACATCCACGATTTCACTGGGCAACCTGTTCCAAAGTCTTAACATCTTCTGAAGACTGAGGGATAGCAATGATCTGTCTGTATGGTACGCTCCTCCTCAGTCCCTAATGTGAGCAGCACTCCTAGTTCTGATGAACCTCCTTCATCTGCAGGGTGCATCATTATCTTTCCTGAACAGACAGCTGCATTAACAAATAAAGGCCTCAGTGGAACAATTTTTAAGTGAAAAAAAGATATTTTCTCTAGCAGTGTGTATTTTTCTCTCACATACATGTATACTGCCCTTAAATATACCAAATAACCATCCTAAGTTTCAATAAATAATATAATTTATGAAAAATGTCTAATTTTTAAATAATACCTTAAAACTTGTAATCTACAAAGCCGGAATTAAGTTTGCTTAGAAACTCAACCTTAAGACAATCACTACACATCTAGTTTCAGCACTCTCTTTAAGTGCATTTACATAGAAAATTATCCTCCCCTGGCACACCCAAGACGGAAGGGGAAAAAAACAAATGTCTCAAATTTAAAAAGAAAAAAAAAACAAGGCTAGAATCTGTAATCTGGATCCTGGCACATTTCTCATTTCTCAGCTTTTGTTCTTTTCCTGCATCATATATCAGCTATCGGGAATGGACTTGTGTGTTTTAATGCTTTTCCTCATAAAATCCCTCAATCTTCCACATTTTTCCTTAGCTAAGATCGGGAAAATCAGCCATTCAAAGGTGCAAAGCTCCAATGGGTTCCCCCTCAGTAGATTATGAAGGAGGCAGAAGGACAAGATGTGTGTTGAGGCAAACCTGCCTCAATAGAGCCTGAGAAAACTAGGATGGGAAGACAAAAATTAGCCTTTTTCTTAAGAAAAGCCACGTGCAAACTTCTAGTGATTGTTCTGAAGCCCTGAAGGTCTTCCCTACACAAACTATCCACATCAATCATTTTTCAGCCATGAAAAGATATTTTTGATACTCTGAAAAACTGACATAATTTTGCTAACAAATAGGCTAAAGTAGAACAATGTAACCTCTTGTTCTGAAATAGAAATGGTAAAGTTAGGCTTGTAAGGAAATGAAATCTATTCCCATTTTTCTTCTATGGTTTGTTTTAGAGGGCATACTACTAAAGAATCCATCACCAGAACATTACTATAACTCACCCTTCAATGACTTTATTATTAACTTCAGGTCATAAAGGATCAGATGGTTCTACATTTATGACCATCATAAACTCTTCAGTATAAAGAAGTACAAGTATTAGAAAGAATTCAGACTAATTTCTTTCCTGGACCCCAGCTTTACTGCCCCTAAAGATTGAGAAATCACAGTTGGTGAATCCTTACTAGACTTCTAGTAGCATAGGAGCCCTTTTGACTGCAGTCTCTGATCCTGCAGGGACAGGCCTCAGTATTTCCATGTATTTGAAGCTGGCTGAATGAAAAGCTTCTGCTAATTTTGGAAACTTTTTGGCAGATAAGGAAAAAATTAATTTAATACTTTTACAACACAGGTTTCAGGATCAAATTATGACGTATCACTAGCACACCTACTTTATTGTACAGCATATGACCTGAGCAATTATTTGAAAGCAAATATTCATTCTCATTTTCCATTAATTTATTGATTGAACAGTGTTTCTTATCAGTTGTGCAAGATGACACACTGTTAAAGTTCAAACAAGTTGATTTTAATATAATTTTCTTTTACATTTTGAAATATTCCCAAGTAAGCAGGCATTGGATTATTCTGCTTACAACCAATGAAAAATATTTTATCTTTTTTTAGATGCATATACATATTTCCACAGCTTTAAAACATCATTGATGTCAATGAAGTTACTTTCCTTTCATCAAACTTGAAAATTATTATTCTGAATTAAACTAGTAACTGATACATCATTGGAACATGGTCTGAAGTACCCAGTAATGCACAATCTTACCAAGGTTGTGTTTCCCTCTTGAAAATCTCAATTTACAGTCATGATCAGGTGAGCTGTAACTACTGGCAAGAATGTGGAATATTTCTGTACAACAAGTACTGTATTTTTCATATGTCACATTTTTGCAACAATGACTTATATAGATGCTTCAGTCAGTTCTGTTCATGCACTGTCATACTGGTCAAAGGAAAATAATGGACCTGCTTCTTCCAGCAAGTGTCACGCTTGTTTTTGTTCAAGCTGCACCTTGATTAAATGACAGAATATTATAGACATTGTTGTGATTATTATTCACCTATATCCAGGTGCAGAAATCAGGCTTAGTTTATCATTCCATTCCCAACCCAAGAGATTACATTTGCTGTACTTCACACACCAGGAACACGTGGGATAATCTTCACTCCCAATATTTTAGGTGAATGAGGTGTAAGCTGGAAATACATTTTAGACAGTGATTACTTTCTACAGTTCTGATCTGCTTCAGTGACAGTTGAAAAACTGAATTTATTTGCTTCTCTATAAGCTGTGCAAATGTGACATGTCCAAGCTGAGATATTTTCCTGGAAAGACTTCACTGGGAAAATGGCTTGTAATTCAGCAAAGGGAGCAAAGGGAGCTCAGAAACAGCTACTCAGAAATGTCACAGCAGAAGTGAAGAACGTATGGCATTTCTTTCAGACATTTCTATTCTTTGTGGTCAAGATTTTCCACCTTTAGAGAGTGATCTGCAAAACAGTCCTTGTAAAGATGTGTTACAGTGGTAATTTTGCAAAATAGAATAATGGGGTTGTAATTCCCTCTCTGTGACATAAGGCTTTTCATGATTCTTTGTATCACAACAAGCTTTCATACAACCACATGTATAGAGTGAGTAGCTTGTAGTTTGTCTTAGGTGATCGATTCCAATTCCTTGTCAGTCCTAGTTTATTTTCTTTTTTTGAAACAACTGAAAATGAAGTTTGGAAGAAGCCAAACTTGGTGTCACCAAGAAGTATAAGGATTTCATAGATTTGGGGCTGTTCACCCTGGAGAAAAAAGGCTCTGGGGAGACCTCATAGAGGCCTGCCAGTACTTGAATTGGGCCTACAGGAAAGGTGGGGAGGGACTGTTTGGCATGTAGTGATAGGATGAGATACAATGGTTTTAAACTAGGGCAGGGTAGGTTTAGATTAAACATTAGGAAGCGGTTCTTCACCAGGAGGGTGGTGAGGCACTGGAACAGGTTGCCCACAGAGGTGGTGGAGGCATCTGAAGACACTCAAAGCTGGACTAGATGTGGCTCTGAGCAACCTGATCTAGTGCAGGATGTCCCTGCTTATGAAGGGGTTGGACTAGATGACCTTAGAAGGTCCCTTACAACTTCATGATTCTACAGTTTGGAAAGAAAAGACAGTAACACTTTCATTAAGATCCATGCTTGCTAAAGGAGTGCACTGAATCAGAGAGGAAACGAAATAATATCCAAGTATGTGGCCATTGAGGAAATTAATAATCAGAGACTCAAATGACATGACAGTAGCTATTTCTGTGTGAAATATAAAACCAGGCAATCCAAACAGACATACTATTTGAGACTGACTTAAAGCTTAAACATATGCTCAAGTTAATGCACCTAAAAAGAAGAGCACATTTTAAGACACTCTGCAGCAGTACACAGCAAATTGTAACAAAGCTGCCAGAAATGCAAAAGAAAGCACACCACAAACAGTACATTAAACACAAATTATTGCCAGCTCAAGGATAAACTCTGTATAGAACAGCCATAAACTGAGCCATCCATAGGAAATACAAAGGTCAACAAAACGCAAAGCAAGTACCATAAAATTCATTTGCAATCCAGATGGCAATAGCACGGGATTCACCCAAGGCTGTTGTAGCATCTCTGCAGTAGCTGAATTTGAGAGAGAAAATGAGAGGTTTATTTACAAGTGGAAGGAAAAAAATTTGAAAAGTATCTCAGTAAAACATCTGTTGTTCCTGATTTCACAGCAGGAATATTAGAAACTACCCAAACAGATGACATTGCAGAAAATTTAATTACCACTAAACGTTTATGAGGGAATTAATTGTTCCCTGGAGTTACCACAGTTGAAGTAACAATGGTATATGATATCTCCGAGCTTTAAAGAGGAAATATATGGAGCAATTGCTTGGAAATAAATGAGAGAAGTATATGAAGTATCTGCTTATTTAAGAAGTGATTGAGTTTTATCCTACAACAGAAATTACCTAAATATTTTATCCAAAAGCTGATACTTTTTATGATGATACCATTATTGTAAACAGCAGGAATGCAAAGATGCAATTTTTCAATGAATGCTTCCAACACCTTTCCTGAAAAATACCAAAAGGATAAGACAACTGGAACATGGCCAGAATTCTGCAATAGTACCACAGCTTATATCCAGCAAACTTAGTACTTGTGCACAGCTAGTTCTGAAAATGAAGGGATCTCTCCACATTGGGGCTGACCTCAACCTTTGCAATTATTGAGGCATAAAAGATCAGTATCTTTTACCTAGTTCACAAGATAAGGTTTTTTAGCAAGTTCATCCCAGCTTGAATTTATCCACAAATGTAGACAAAAAAAGAGGCAGTGTACCTGATAGCAGGCAAACAGAAGAGTTTACTTCAATCTAATAGAGGATTGTCTACAGCAACTGTACCTGCTGGACAGCAGGAAACACAATACCAGGTATTTCTAATAACAATAGTTAAAAAAAACTAGCAGTGGAAGACACTCTGAAAACTGCTTCAAGGACTTGAGTATCACCACTGATGTGTAAGGAAAAATTCATTGATTTCATCAGCCCATACTAGCAACAAGGGTGTTAACAAACCACAAGACAAAGCTGCAAAAATCCATACAGAATCTAAGGTGGAGTATGGTCATACTCTTTCCTGACAGTAGTAATTTGCTGAGAAGGTGCTCGAACATTTGCTAATCGAACAGATTGGTTCTGCCAGTGCTGGATCATACTGATTGCATCCAAACTTTCTACAGAAGCTTAAACATTCTTGGCTGTGGCTGCTGGCCAGAAATCCCACCAAGGTGGCTGCTCATTGTAGCTCAGCTGACTGGCTATCTAGCTCCCTGGAAACATACCAACTGCTCAGTTGGATTCTTTGCTCTCCAGGCTTGCCAGCTGGCAAAGAACTAGATTGTTCGTTTTTTGCCAGGAAAGCTGCAGAGCCAATGTGTTTTTGTTCCAGTGTTCGATGAAACAAAATATTGACAAGCTGGAGTTTCCTGTAGAATAGAAATTTTGCTTCCCAGCCAGCTCCAGTTATTATTGTACTCTTGTGTAACATAGTGACAACATTATCGCATCCTCTAAGTAAAATGCACAGAAAGGATGTGAATCCAGAGAGGTTTCCAACCCTTTGGATAAGAATCTCGTGGCATCTGAAACCATCCCTAAGCAGTACAATGCATCTTTTGATAAGGTTATTTTGTGACGCTTTCCATTTTGCATTAAAAGGCCCATTAACTTGGCTCTCAGGACTCATTTGTCAGCAGGACATAACTGGCCAACCGAGGAATGAATTCAGCATACAGTCTGCGGATCAGGCTCTTCGTGCACATTGTTTTGGAAGAGGTTACAGATCGAACTCCATGGAAAAAAGAAAATAGTAATAGCTGCAACACAGTTATGTACATATGAACTGTTAACTTCCACTGCTGAAAAAAGGAGTTAAAATATCCATGAACACACAAATAAAAATGACTTCTCAAATATGTCCCAGGAAACTACGTATTTATGAGACATTCAGTAAAAAGAAACTAAAAAATATCACTGCTTTATAGCACAATGCCATAAAACCAGCACCTGTCACAGATAAACGCCATGGTCTAGCCCAGGCCAAAGCCTCATGACAGGATGACTAATGAAATTATGCACACAAATGAAGAGTTAAGAGTCTCATAGTTTGTTGTTGTGTGAAGCATACTTTTGAGGAGATGCTGAGCAGGGTCTAAATGAGAATGCCGGTTAACATGGTGTCTGGACATGCCCATTTAAGCTGTTTTCACTGTCAGTTGTCCCTGTGCTATTCCCAGTGCCATGCTGACACATTTACTGTGCTGGTGAACAGGATCAGCAAAAGGGAAGGAAACTGGGATGTTTTCTAATCTTCTCAGTTCCATCTCATTTACTGCTTAATCTCACTAATGTTTGTGCTGGCACAGTCCAGAAGCAGTGCAGAAGTGGATGCAGGTACCTGGGCTGGGGCAGCATAAGGGCACGTTACAAACACACAAGCTAATAGAAGTCATTAAGACTAATAAGAAGTCAATAAGGCTAATAAGAAGTTATTATATTATTAGCCTTAGATTTTGGCAGGGAGAAGGGTGTCAATCATGACAGATCCTTCTCAGCTTGCTGGGAGGGGACCAGTGGAAAGGTTTACCCAGGTCTTGACATAAGTGTATGCTATGCCTCCTATTAAAAGCAGGAATGCAAAGAGTACAAATTGCCTATTTATTTTTGAGAAGACAATTGTTATTATTTTAAATTACATTATAGTAGTTTATTGGATGTAATTTAAAGTCTTGCCTGAATTTGACAAAGCTTTAGTTATAGAAATATATATATTTCTCAGAGGTAGTAACAGAAAAAAACCAAACCACTGGCACAACCATGCAACCATGTAGTTTTCATGTACAGAGGAAAAAAAATTAAGTAAGAGATCATTAGTAAGAAAACAGATGGAAGATGGCCATAAAGTCACTGACGAGCTCTTCATCTCCCTTTATAGAGCTGGCATTCAATACCTTAAAGAGCTGATATACAAATCAGTCTGAGATAATCTTTCAAGAAGTTGCTCCACATCAGTGCTCCTGAAAATAATTAAGCTTAAAAGACAGGTGCAGACAGTGACTCAGACAGACCCAGGACCATGACAGCATTTCTGACAAAAAGGATTCCAAATATGCCTATTTTTCATAGTGAAAGAGCAGTCAGAAAATACCACAGGTGCATGTCTTTGCCTGATGCTGGTTCCCCTCACCAGGCCTGATTCTGAGCTGCACACATAGACTGACACCCCAGCCTGGCCTTGACCAGTCCTTGTCCCCATGGAGGTGGCCCAATGCCCTAGGCTGGGGCTGCTCCTGGCTTGCTCTGTTCCCTGACTGGGTGGAGTGAGTCAGGCTCCAACTGGTAAGGCCCTGCCCTGCATGAAAAAAATAAAAACTGCACAGGACACAAAATACCAAAGCCCAGAAAATGCTGCACTATTTCTTCTCAATTAACAGATATTTTAAGCCAGGTTTTCTCTGCTTTTACACAGACAGTACTTAAATCAATTATAAGTAACATAGAAACCAGTATTTCAAAGCTAACCCCATTTTTATCATTTTACAACAACAAAAATCTCTGACAAACAATAGCATGCTGTGGGTTATGTTTCATAGTTTCCCGATGAAGGTAAACCTTGATTTTTTTTCTCAAGGCTTTGGCAGGGAGCCATAGGAACTCATTATTCTGAACAGTCTAAGGGGAATTACAAAAGAAAGGGAATAAAAGGCTTGAATTTATTTTTAAAGCCTGCTTTCTCATGTTTACATTGTTTCCCAATCTATTGTTTTGGAAGTTTTTGACTTACTCTGAGTCTTGGCATATGAAAAACAACAGAAGTACCTCATAGAATTTTTATTTTTTAATGAGAATTGAAAAGTATTTTGAAAGCAGGAGTTGGTAAAAAAAATGGGTTTTTTTGGTTAACCAAAGATGTGCAAAGCTGTAAGTTCTATTTTTTTTTTGCTCAAATGACAGTGTGTTTCCTAACCAGGCTGGTCTCAATGGGCAGTAATGATGACTAACTTCTGTTAAATTTGATTCTATTACTCATTTGCTTTTTCACCATCCCATAAGGTACCACAGTCCCTGGGAATATAAGAAACCTTGTATCTGTCCTACTTAGCTAACGCTGTGACGTACTTTACAACCTATAATCCTTTGTTTCTTCCATGTTCCTAGTCTGTGCATGGTTGGTGGGCTTTGTTGCACAACAGGTTAAATTAAAATGTAGTTTATCTAACTAAATGGCAAAATGAATGTGTATGCACACTCTCACTTTAGAAAGTGTCTGACTACACAACCCAGAAGCAACCTAAGATCAAGGGCTAAGGAGACACAACTTAAGTAAAAACAGAACATAGGTAAAAGCAGGAGTTATCCAGAAAAGCAATGGAGATTTGGTAGCAAAAATTCTTAGATCCTTTTTACAGTGCTCAGGTGGTATCCAGAAGAAAAAAAGTAACTTACAAAGAAGCCAGAGTAGTCTTTCTATTTTTCTCTCTGTAAAGTGGTCAGGTTAGACTTTTAAACTCTCCAGTTATAATAAAACTACAGGCTAGCATCTTTTCCTGACTTCTTTTTCTTCTTTCTTTTTTTATCCCTCCTACAGTATACAAAATACTGGATTCTTGCTGAATTCAGCTCGGGGACATTTTTCTTTTCTGCATTCTTCTTTTCAGAAGCTTCTGCAATCACATGACACCTTGTTTTTGCCTGTTGCCACAGTGGAACTCTGGTTCTGCTGTTTCTCCACCTGAGGTTCACTCTCATATGCCAAGTATCAGAGAAACTTGACTGGATTCCAGGAGTCTCTCTTTGGGGCAGCCACAGAGTCATTATAGCTGACAGAGTGGGGCTGTTCATTGCATGTTGTTCAACATACTTCCTCATCTGCATCCTCTTTGCTTTTGTCAGGCTGGTTTCTGAATGAGATGCTGCTGAAATGGAATTATGTTGGGAAGCTACATGAGATTACTGCTTTCATTCAAATAGAAAGAAATCCCAGGCTCCAAACATCTCTATCATATCTCACGAGGATTTGAAAATCAACCTCATAATTGCTGGATTAAATTGCTCAGCTGACGTACAGAGGAATCTACTGGTATTTTTAAAAAGGAGTGGGAAGGGAAGAAAGAGTAGGAGCTTCAGTGTTTGATAGTCTTCTGTCTGTGCCTTGTCTGATGAACCACCCCAGCCTCTAACCTATCTGCCCTGCTGAGCCAGCCAGCCATCTGGAAAACAAGCCTGGCATGAGACTTTCATGAGCAACAAAAAGGGAGGCTTTTGGTCCAGACTGACTAGGCAGGAAAGACCCATCTCACAAGTCTCTCCCACATATATTGGAGTATGAAGCTTTGTACACAACTTCCTGAGGGCTTTGCAAAGGCAATAACTACCCAGAAAATAGCTCTAAGCTCTGTGCCACACCATGTATCAGCAGCAAAGCAGATTCTGATCGCACCCCTGCTACCCAATGTTGCGCGAGGGAAGATGCGGACAATCAATATGATTGATAGATAAGCAAGCTTCGATTTATTGGGGTTTTCACACTCTTATATACAGTCCACTCATTAGTAAACACACTAGGCAATATCTTACTGGTTGGCAAATAAAAGGTACATTTGCTCATCCCATCCTCTCTGCAATTACTGCTGTATCTAATTGTGGCCCCTTGTTATTGTAACACAGCTGGATTCAAGGACATGTTATCTTTGCCTTTCCCACGAGAACCTTAGTTAAATCAGCATAGCTCCTTCATGTCTTCTTTGTCACGTAGCCATTCTCCCACAACCCAACACTGCAGATGGGACCATGCAGGGTGGGACACAGAGACTCCCCAGCAGGTGATAGAGCCATAATGTCATAGAATCATAGA
>VZTY01014044.1:0-15685 GCA_013400935.1 Turnix velox | reverse complement strand
CTTCATGGCCTCCTCTGGACCACAGTGATTCATCTGCTCATTACAAAGCTCCACAACCTGTGGGCTGAGGCACTTGCAAGGTTAGACTTTACATTATGGTGTCATTCTTGATGGGAAATGAGCATCGGAAGTAGTTTCAGGGGTCATGAAAGTACTTGAATGAATTGTCATCATTGGCTTCTGGCTCATTGAATTCATCTGCCCACCCACACTGCTTACGTTTGGCTACACAGCTCAAATTTCTCAACTCATGGTGATGGTCTCAATCTATTGCTTTTAACAAGAGTGGAATTCACTGTAAGAAAAAAAAAAAAAGAAATTTAAAAATACTTTAACATGAACCTGCTACTCAAATCCACACAAGCAATTCCTAGTGACAGATTTCCAAGCTGAGGGCATAAACCCCTCAGCTTTCCCAGCACTGTGGGGCAGGTGGCATCTGGTTTTAGCAATGAGGAATTTAACGTAACACGCTTTCTTCAGACTTCCAAGAAATTTGGTGGAAAAAATGCAGGAGTTGGAAGAAATCCCTGTGGTATCAAAGTTTTGGGAAGTGGAGAGATTTAGCCAATGCTGTGAATAATTGTGTGTCCGTGTTAGGCAAAATTGGACATGGGTGACTAATTAGCCTTTTGTTTATGTGGGCTCTGAAAAGACGTTGCTGGCTTCCTTCTTTGACAATAGGTTTATAAATGGAGTCATAAAATAATGACAGAAGTAAAGCAATGTGTCATTTACAGAATACTTTTATGGTTTCCTCCCACTGCAAGAGTTACACAGAATAATAATCACTGGAGACAGAGGTTCATGTTAGAAGGGCCCACTCTCAAGTTAACAAACACTGAATGGGTTGTGTGGAGACCTCAATTAAATTTAGAAGGGCATTCACAGATACAGGCTGGGTGGAGAGTGGCTTGAATGCAGCCCTGATGAGAAGGATTTAGGGGTGTCAGTGGATGAGAAACTCAACATGGGCCAGCAGTGTGTGCTTGCAGCCCAGAAGCCAACCCAGTCCGGGGCTACATCAAGAGAAGTGTAGCCAGAAGGTCAAGTGAGGGGATTTTGCCTCTCTGCTCAGGTCTGGTGACACCCCAGCTGGAGTTACTGTGTCCAGTTCTGGAGCACTCAACAGAAGAAGGACATTGAGCTGTTGGAGCAGGTCCAGAGGAGGTACACGAAGATGATGAGAGAGCTGGAGCACCTCCCTTCTGAGGACAGGCTGAAAGAGTTGGTGTTGTTCAGCCTGGAGAAGAGAAGGCTCAGGGGGAACCTCATAGTAGCTTCTCAATAGCTGATGGGGACCTACAGAAAGGCTGGGGTGGGACATTTTAATAGGATATGCGATAGCAGGACTAGGAGTAATGGATGCAAATTAGCAGAGGGAAGATTTAGGCTGGAGATAAGAAAGAAATTCTTTACTGTGAGGGTGGTGAGACGCTGGAAGAGGGTGCCCAGAGAGGTTGTGGATGCCCCCTCAATCCCTGGATGTGTTTAAGACCAGGCTGGATGAGGCATTGAGCAACCTGGTGTAGTGGGAGGTGTCCCTGCCCATGGCAGGGGGGTTGGAACTAGATGACTTTTAAGGTCCCTTCCAACCCAAACTACTTTGTGTTCCAAACTGCAGCTGCTGTCTCTGCAGCTCCCCCTGGAGTCCTGCTTTTCCCCTCTGCATCAGTAGCTCTGGGGTTGGGGCCTGAGTGAAAAGGGGATTGTTTGTCACAGGGGTTGGAAGCTGTGGAGAAGGAGCCTGTCCTATCTGATGTCAGGCTGAAGAGGGTATGAAAGCTGAGGCAGGTAATTTCTGTAGATGCCCAGATGGGTGTACTGATCATCTGATGATTTGTTCTGTCTCAAACTAGGCTGACTTGTATAAGATTCTCCAGCCACTCTTTTTCACAAGACAAAGGTGTCATGTCACAGATAAGGAACCAAGGAATTTCCAAATAAAAAATCCAGTGTTGAACTGTCCAGTGAGTAATAAAGAGTGTCTCATTTAAACAAAGAGAAAGTGCAGAGATCCTTGGCTCTATTTTTCATCCTGGAGCAAGAGAATGGTTTAGAGCTTCTGTAGGTGGCAAGAATCTCCTAATCTTTTTTCAAGACTTGGACTTAGATGTGCATCATCTAGAAGATATGGGCATATAGGAGAGGGAAGTGCTGCCTGGCAATGTCTGCAGACTTGTGATGCTGAAGGTGCTGCATAAGCTGTGTTCTGAAGTCACCCAGCTGCACTATCTCTACCCTAAAGCTGTCTGAAAGGAATGGCCTGTATGTTCCTCTTCAGAGCTGCTTTGAGCTTTGCTTGTCTGCACCCCAGATGTTTTCTGTACATTAATTTTTTTCCTTTCTCTCCTCCTATCCAGTGGAGGTCAATAAGTAATGGGGGAATAATTAGAGCCACGAAGATGATGAAGGGATTAGAGCATCTCTGTTCTGAGGAGAAGCTGAGGGAGCTGGGTCTCTTTTAGCTTGGAGGAGGTTGAGGGGTGACCTCATTCATGTTTAGAAACATGTAAAGGGTGAGTGTCAGGAGGATGGAGCCAGGCTCAGTGTTGTAACATCCAATGATAGAACAAGGGGTAATGGATGCATGCTGGAACACAGGAGGCTCCACAGAAATAGGAGAAAAACTTTGTCAGGGTGAGAGAAGAGTGGCACAGGCTGCCCAGAGAGGCTGCTGACAGTTTAGAGAAGTCAGAACTGGCTGGACAGGTGCTGCCCTCGTGAACAGCCCTGGATTTTCTTCAGTGTAACCCAGTGAGACAGTAACAATCAGAGGATGAGAAAGAGCAGATGCACTCTGGGGTTGCAGTGCTTTCTGAAAATGCTGGAAATGCTTCTTTTCCTCTAAGGGCTCAAAATGTTTTTATTGGATTATGTTTATGTCACGAAAGAGCATGAATGCAGAAATCTCTTCTGTTTAGCCTAAAAGTCCTGCCAGGGTATAGAACATGAAGGAGAGTAAGAGTCTTCATGATATGAAATGATGCTAATATAATATGGACTTACGATTACAGCAATGCTTCCTGCACCCAGAGGAAGTGCTGGAGTGTGCTGCTTCAGGGGGCAGGAAGAAGAGGGTGGCTGTGCTGAATCTCCTTGCCTTGTGCTACACTAATCCTCCCTGGCATCCAAGATGTGGATGAGAAACAAAGGTCCAGATTCCTCCTTGTGCAATAGTTGCCTCACACTGTTCTTCTTAATTCAGCCACCTCAGAGCATGGCTGTGGGACACCTCTGTGCTCTCTGTCCTTGTGTGCTGGGCTAATGACAGGCTCAGTAACCAAATGACACATGTAAAAGTCACCAAAAAGTGGTGAGACACTGGAAGAGGTTGCCCAGAAAGGTTGTGGATCCCCCCTCCCTCGAATTAAGACCAGGCTGGATGAGGCATTGAGCAACCTGGTCTAGTGGGAGATGTCCCTGCCTATGGCAGGGTGTGGAACTACATGATCTTTAAGGTCCCTTCCAACCCAAACCACTCTATGATTTAATTTGAGGTCTTTTTGTTTGTTTGTTTGTAGTTTTTTAAAATCCTGATGGTTTGAGCTGCATATTCGATGTTATCTTATACTTAAAGGCTAATTTAAGAAATGGAAATTAAAGATCAACTGGTTTGTGCACCCACATCTTCTAAAGAATCCCAAGTGGACTTCTGGTTTACCAGAGATGTTTTTTCCCACGTGGATAAATCAGATTACTGCTTTTCTGCCTCATCTATAGAAGAGAGATTACATTTCTATCACCTTTTAGATACTTGCAAAATTAAAACAGAAGGATTTGTAATTTGCTTCTTGAACATGCTTTTCTGGTATTTTTCTGGTCAATATTAGGGCTTAATCATATGAATCATGGTTTCCCAGACAGGCTTTATCTTCTGTCAAAGACAATGAGAAAATTTAAGGGTAGGGAAGGGCAGCTAACTGAAAATCATAGAATCACAGAATGGTTTGGGTTGGAAGGGACCTTAAAGATCATCTGGCTCCAACCCCTTTGCCATATTATACTATGTGTGTGGCAATGACATCCCTTCTGAAAGGTTTTCATGTGTCTCACCTTCAGGTTGCAAACATCCTGCAGGAGGTCATCACTTCAACCTACAGTTTGGTGGAAGAAATGAAAATACATGAAACTGGATAAGATTAAGTCCTGCACCTCTTCATTCGTGCCCCTGATGAGTGATATATGGGCAGAGGTAGAAGATGGTGAATTTCACAGATAACTCAACAGATAAGTGCACCATTAACCATGACATCCACCAGATGTTGTCCCCTGTGGTGTATATTTTTGTCTTTATAGTAGGTTTGCCAGCTAACTGCCTCTCACTCTACTATGGGTGCTTACAGATCAAGGCAAAGAATGAGCTGGGCATCTACCTTTGCAATCTGACTGTGGCAGACCTTCTCTACATCTTCTCTCTGCCCTTTTGGCTCCAGTACGTCCTGCAGCACGACAACTGGACCTATGATGAGATGCTGTGCAAAATCTGTGGCATCCTCTTGTATGAGAACATCTACATCAGCGTGGGCTTCCTCTGCTGCATCTCCATCGACCGCTACCTCGCTGTGGTCCACCCTTTTAGGTTTCAAAACTTCCGGACCATGAAAGCTGCCGTGGGGGTGAGCATCATTATCTGGACCAAGGAAATATTGACGTGCTGCTTCTCCTTCACCCATGGGGACATCAGCATGGATGCTGAGAGCCACGTGGTTTGCTTTGAGCACTATCCCATCAAAGACTGGGAGCACAAAGTCAACTACTACCGCTTCTCCGCCGGCTTCCTCTTCCCCTTCTTCCTGCTGGCCTTCTCCTACTGTGGGATCTTACGGGTTGTCCACAAGAGCCACGGCACTCAGAAGAAGAAGAAAATCCAAATTAAACGCCTGGTTTCCAGCACTGTTTTCATTTTCTTGGTTTGCTTTGGACCCTACCACATTCTGCTGGTGGTTCGCAGCCTGTGGGAGAGCAACTGCTACTTTGCTGAGAAAATATTTAATATTTACCACTTTTCTCTCCTGCTGACCACTTTTAACTGCGTTGCTGATCCGGTATTGTACTGTTTTTCCAGTGAAAGCACTTTCCAGAGCTTTGCCAAGATGAGAGACTCTTGTTTAGCCTCTTTAGGGTGTCTGGAGGCTGAGACAAAGGAATCATACTCACTGAATGCTCCAGAAACCCCCAACAGACCACAGCACGAGCAACAACCAGGCTTGTTGCAAGTACTACAAGAGAGTACTGGAAGGAAGGACTCCACAGCTAGCACAGACAACCTATAACATTCATCAGAAAAGGATATTAATTTGAAATTTGCAGTCTGTGTTTGTGTATCCATCTGATTTAGTATTACAACTGAGTTACCTCCCAAAGGAGGTTCTTGGACCTTGGCAGTAGCAAAGAAAGCCCAGGCTAAGTCAGTTCAATGACAACCATGTGTCTGTTGCCACTGTGGTACCACTCAAAACCAGTTGCCTTGATGACTGTGTTGACTGGAATAAGCCAGTGCTTGTGGTTTGTGGTTCTGTTGGATTCATTCTCACTGTTCTCTGTTTGCCATCGAGACAAAATAATTCTCTCCAAGCTGTCATCATCTGTTAGAAATGCTGGAGACAGTTGGCCCTCTGCTTGGCTCTGGTGAGACCCCAACTGCAGTTACTGTGGCCAGTTCTGGAGCCCTCAACATAAGAAGGACATTGAGCTGTTGGAGCAGGTCCAGAGGAGGCCATGAAGCTGATGAGAGGACTGGAGCACCTCCCTTCTGAGGACAGGCTGAAGGAGTTGGGGTTGTTCAGCCTGGAGAAGAGAAGGCTCAGGGGGGACCTCACAGGAGCTTCTCAGTACCTGAAGGGTGCTACAGAAAGGCTGGGGTAGGACTTTTTAATAAGGTTCAGGATGGCAGGACTAGGAGTGATGGATGCAAATTGGAAGAGGGGAGATTTAGGCTGGAGAGAAGAAATGCATTCTTTCCTGTGAAGGTGATGAGACACTGGAAGAGGTTGCCCAGAGAGGCTGTGGATGCCCCCTCAATCCCTGGAGGTGTTTAAGGCCAGGCTGGATGAGGCACTGAGCAACCTGGTGCAGTGGGAGGTGTCCCTGCCCATGGCAGGGGGGTTGGAACTAGATGATATTTAAGGTCTTTTCCAACCCAAACCATTCTGTGTTCCTATGAAAAATTAAATGGCCCCAGATGTAATTTTAATAAGAAAAAATAACTGCATTTCTGTAATATCCCCGTAACTCTCTGAAATAATTCCTCCTTCAGCCAGGTTTAAGGCCTGCAGAGACTGTGCCAGGACCAACCTCCTAAACCAATCCAGTAACAGGAGATGTAGTGGGAGAACAAGCATGAGGAACTCAGCAAACTCTGAGACCTTCAGTCTCTTGATTTTTCTATTGAATCTCAGGCTGCTGAATATCATTGTAAAGCTCCTACTGACTTACAAAAGTTAAGAGAAACTCTTGGCCTCAAGGGGAACAAAGAATTTGGTCTATTAGCTTGCAAGAGACCAGGAGGATGATGGTATGTGGGCACTTTGAGCCCCTGTGAGTCACTGTGATCAAACATACATTTATTTCCAGCTGACTTCTACCAAACCTTGCTCAAGTTGTGTCCTTCAAAATGGATTCTGTTCAAATTCTCTTCTCTCCCACACATCCCACATTTTAGGATTTGGTTATTGTTAAATAGAAACAAAATAATAAACATGACATAGAAAAGATCTGTGTTTCCTGGTTTAGACAGAAATAAAATCCAGGAGATAAGTGGAGTTTCTATCCCTGTCTCCTCTCTAGGTTTACTTAGTTTTATTTATTTTTCTTTTTTATTATAGTAATAAATCCTCTATGATTCTTCCTTGTGATCTGCAGATCACACTTCTCTCTCTGTGTAACCATTCCACTGTGACTATTGCCTTCTCCTTTCATGTCTCTTGTTTCAAATCTTTTTTGAAACCCCTCCATGTCCGCAGCCTGGAGCTGGTAACTTGAAGTAGCATCATACTATCATGTTTTTGTGTCTTTTATTATTTTTTTTTTAATGTCAAAAGAAACTCTAGGCAAATGGTAAAGTCCTGCAGTCTGAAGTATGTCATTGGAACACCCCTTTGCTTGTCACCAGTGTCTACAAGGCAATATGTTCCAACAGTTCTCCTTGAGAAGTGCAATATTAGGAACAATTAGGAGATGCATTTAATAAAGAACAGGGGTTTTTTTATCATTTTGTTCCTATATTTGTTCACTCTGTGTTTGAATCCTAACAGCTTTGGCCCACAGCTGTTTGTGAGGCTGCAAACCCTCTCCTCCCTCCTCTTGCAGAAAGGGTTCACGTCCCCACTCCCAGGGAGGGGATTAGTTTTGCTTAGATTAACATTTGGTTTGTTTAATTATTTTACATTTTTATTTAGACCCCTCACCAAAAGCTGGATTAATTACCCAATAAATACCTTTTTTCTTTCTTTTTTTTTTTTTTTTTTCTTCTGTTAGTGCTATTTAGCTTTATTTTCTCCTAATCTTTCCTCTGATCTCCTCTGCCTCCATCAGGGGACTTAGCACAGCCAGAATGCTTTGTTTGCTTGTTGTTGAGCACTGAGCCAACTCCACGGACTCCCTGTAAGACTCACACACATGGTTTGTTCCAGCATGAAATACTTCTTGTCCTGTTTGTGCTTTGCTGCCTTGCAGCAACTCGTGTTTAAAAGAGAGCTGGAATGCAGAGCGTGCCACGTTACACTCACTTGTCAGCTGAGGGATTCATTCTTCTTTGCAGTTGGTGCTTTGATGTGGTTGGGTTTTGGTCAGCTGCTCCAGATTGAAAAATTCAGATGGAAACTTGTCCTAAGGAGACAGCTCTCAACATTTAACCTGCTAACCCAGAAGAGAAGAGGAAGTTGGGGTTTTTTTCCAATGTTTTATCACTTCTTTCTGTACTGGAACTGTTAGGCTTAGGCTGCACAAATGGAACTGGTATTAGGGAGGAAGGGAAGTCCCACTGACAGAATCACAGAATGTCAGGCATTGGAAGGGACCTCAGAAGATAATCTAGTCCAATCCCCCAGTGACAGCAGGAACACCCAGATCAGGTCACACAGGAAGGCGTCCAGGTGGGGTTTGAATGTCTCCAGAGAAGGAGACCCCACACCCTCTCTGGGCAGCCTGGGACACTCTTCTCTCACCTCACCCTGGAAAAGATTGTTATCCCATTTCTGTGGAACCTCCTGTGTTCGAGCTTGCACCCATTGCCCCTTGTCCTGTCATTGGAGGTCACTGACAAGAGCATGGCTCCATCCTCCTGACACTCTCCCTTTCCACCTTCAAGGAGGTGTTTAGACATTAATGAGGTCAGAGCTTTCCTTTCCATCTCAGCCATAGCATGGTCATCAAAGGGTCCTGCTGCTGTTGCCAGAGAAGTGGTACACACTGCTGGCAGGTTCAACACAGCTCTTGGAACTGCACAGGAGAAGGGATTTTAAAATTTTTTTCAGAGAAAAAGACAAGGAAATTCTTACATTTCAGATTACTTAATGAGATCAGACTGTTAAAACTTGTGTTTGGTGGGAATTAGGATGAGGAACAATGGATGTAAATTGGAAGAGGGTAGATCTAGGCTGGATATAAGAAATTCTTTAGTGTGAGGGTGGTGAGACACTAGAAGAGGTTGCCCAGAGAGGTTGTGGATGCCCCCTCAAACCCTGGAGGTGTTTAAGGCCAGGCTGGATGAGGCACTGAGCAACCTGGTGTAGTGGGAGGTGTCCCTGCCCATGGCAGGGGGTTGGAACTAGATGATCTTGAAGGTGCCTTCCAACCCAAACCATTCTATGATTCTATGAAAAAGAAAGAGCAAAAGCTTTAAGAGGAAGTTTTCTCAACAAAAGTTACTGTTTGGAAAGAACAATATCCATTGCAGCTGTTAGTGTAATGTGTCAGTAAGCTCCTGAACACATTGCTCAGAAAGAAATTGGCTGCTTCTTTTCCCAAACAGACATTCTTTTAACTATGCTAATTTACTGTAGTGGGTTCTGTGCAGCAGTGAACATATGCCATCCTGGGAGGTTGCAGGATTTGGCAAAAACTCAAGTGTTTATATGAAATATTTTACTTAATTTATACTTGGGAGACTTCAAAAGGAGCTGTTTTCTAATTGTGAAACTCCAGAGAGCTTTTTTTTCACAATATCTTTCACTAAAGCTCTAAATAAAATGAGTCTAAAGAAATGAGTGATCCACAAAACAAATGCTGGAAAGTCTGGTAAGTCTGAGGATCTATCAAGAAGTAGGGAATCATAGAATGGTCTTGGTTGGAAGGAACCTTTCACATCATAGAGTCCAACCATCAACCTAACTCAAACAAGAACCATCACTAAACCCTATTTTGAGGTCTATGACGTCAAAATTCTTTTTTCTCACTTGTCTTCAACTGTTTTAAGTTTATAAAGGCCTCAAAGACTTCAGAAGATTAATGTCCAACATAAGCTGTGTTTGTGGCACAAACTGATTGTCCTCATTCTCAAAAAATGTGTGTGTTTGTCGTACAGAAAAGGAGGGCTGCTTGTCCTGTATTCACTTGCCTTATACAAAGTGTTTCTGGTTGATGGACTTAGGGATTGGAGCAGCTCCCTGGTGAGGAAAGGCTGAGGGAGCTGGGGCTCTTCAGCTTGGAGAAGAGGAGACTGAGGGGTGACCTCATTCATGTTTATAAGTATGGAGAGGATGAGGAGGATGGAGCCATGCTCTTGTCAGTGACCTCCAATGACAGGACAAGGGGCAATGGGTACAAGCTGGAACACAAGAGGTTCCACAGAAATAGGAAAAGAAACTTTCAGGGTGAGAGAAGAGTGTCCCAGGCTGCCCAGAAAGGGTGTGGGGTCTCCTTCTCTGGAGACATTCAAACCCCACCTAAACACCTTCCTGTGTGACCTGATCTAGGTGTTCCTGCTCTGGCAGGGAGATGGCACTTTATGATCACTTGAGGTCCCTTCCAATCCCTGACATTCTGTGATTCTGGGCAATCACAGAATCAGACCCTCCCTGTTAAATAGTTTTTTTCTGACATTTCTGTGGAGACCCAGCTCCCTCAGCCTTTCTTCAGAAGGGAGATGCTCCAATCCCTTCATCTTCTTCATGTTTCTGTGCTGTGCCCTCTCCAGCAGTTCCCTGTCCCTCCTGAAATGAGGGCCCCAAAACTGGACACACTATTCCAGCTGTGGTCTCACCAGGGCAGAATAGAGGGGGAGGAGAACCCCCTTGTCACCTACAGCCCACACCCCATCTAATACAGCCCAGGATGCCATTGGCCTTCTTGGCCACAAGGGCACATTGCTCATGGTCATCCTGCTGTCCACCAGGACCTCCAGGTCCCTTTCCCCTAAATTCCTCTGTAAGTAGAGGACAAAATATAGAAATGGCAAACTTCTAACAAAAAGGAGGCAAAAAATAAAGCTTTGCTCTGCAAATTCTGCCCCTGTTATCATCAGCTTGGTCAAAGGTCTCCTTTATCTCGCTGCACTTCCACAAAGTGGAAGAAGACAGCACTAGAGGGCCTGCAGGAGGCATGCAGGGGGCTGTATTTATCAGCTTTCACTACTCTAATGCTTCCTGTTAGGTTTTTTTTTAGTTTTGAACCTCCCGTCCCCACTGTAGATGTTTTCCCCACCACAAAGTTGCTGCAAGAGTTACTTCCTCTTGCTGTTCAGAGCTTGGTAAAAGAGGAACAAATTCTGTTTTCATGTCAGGCTCTCTTTGTATAAAACAGATCAGCTCTTTGTAGATGTATCATTTAATACCCTTTACCCATTATTAAATTGCAGAAAAAGAAAGGCAGGCCCAATCATTGTGGTCCAGACCCCACCTGGAGTATTGTGTCCACTTCTGGAGCCCTCAACACAGGAAGGACATTGAGCTGTGGGAGCAGGTCCAGAGGAGGCCATGAAGATGGTCAAAGGGTTGGAGCAACTGCCCTATGAGGACAGGCTGAAGGAGTTGGGGTTGTTCAGCCTGGAGAAGAGAAGGCTCAGAGGGGACCTTATAGTAACTTCTCAGTACCTGAGGGGGTCCTACAGAAAGGCAGGGGAAGGACTTTTTAATATGATATCGGATGGGAGGACCAGAAACAATGGATGTAAATTGGAAGGGGGTAGATTTAGACTTGACATAAGAAAGAAATTCTTTACAGTGAGGGTGATGAAACACTGGAAGAGGTTGCCCCGAGAAGTTGTGGATGCCCCCTCTCTGGAGGTGTTCAAGACCAGGCTGGACATGGCACTGAGCAGCCTGATGTAGTGGGAGGTGGCCCGGCCTATGGCAGGGGGGCTGGAACAAGATGATATTTGAGGTCCCTTCCAACCCAAACCATTCTGTGATTGTATGTCTTTTCTGATCTCTTCCCTACCTTGTGAGATCCCCAGGGAATAAGGAAATTTCAAGGGATCAACTTCTGACACAGAAATCATTGGGACAGTCCCTGTTGCACCTCCTGTAGCAGCTTTTCAATCAGCAGGGAGTGGGTGTTGTAGAAGGGCAGCCCATCCACCTCCATCTCCAGGCTGGCAGTTTTTCCGCTGCGGATCTCGTGTCGCAGAAGCATTTTCAGGAGCTTTTCTTCCTAAAAAAAAAACCCCAAAGAAATAGAATATAATTAACAACCTGAATTAGACAAGGGCATTAATTCTTTACAGTGAGGGTGGTGAAACACTGGAACAGGTTACCCAGAGAGGCTGTGGATGCCCCCTCTCTGGAGGTGTTTAAGGCCAGGCTGGACAAGGCACTGAGCAGCCTGATGTAGTGAGAGGTGTCCCTGCCTATGGCAGGGAGGGTGGAACTCAATGATCTTTAAGGTCCCTTCCAACCCAAACTATTCTATGATTCTATGATTAATCCTAGTTCTTTATTTTAAAAGCAGAGCAAGCTCTGACCACATCCTTTGCATTCATTTTGGAGAGCAATTTGTTCATGCTGTTTCTAAGCTGTCCCAAAGAATATAAGCAGGATCTGGAGCTTAGGTATAAAAGATTTTGATTCTTGGCTACTATTTAATTTCTGAATGATATTACTGTTCTCAAACAAGACAGTGGTAAGAATTCAGAAGCAGGTATCCTTTCTGCTTTGTTTCAAGCTCCCACACTGCACACACAGACTTGGAGGACCCTCCACCCAAACTATGTCAAGAACCTCTCTGTGGTTTCCCCCCAACTGGCTGCAGATGCAGTTTTGAAGAAAAAAGGGGAAATGTGATCTCTATTTGCCTCTTGCTTTCTATCACCTCTTCTGGTTGATTTTATGAAATCACTGAACCACACAGAATCACAGAGTGTCAGGGATTGGAAGGGACCTCAAGAAATCATCTAGTCCCCTGACAGAGCAGGAACACCCCAATCAGGTCACACAGGAAGGTGTCCAGGGGGGGTTTGACTGTCTCCAGAGAACGAGATCCCACACCCTCTCTGGGCACTCTTCTCTCATCTTCACCCTGACAATATTTTTTCTTATATTTTATAATCCTGGTTTTGAGGGAAATTAAAACCTCGAATTGGCACTTCCCTGGGATTCTCTGCAATAACATCTGTTTGGTTTAGAACTGCAACTCCTTGTCATGTTTACAACAGTTATTTTCTTGCTTGACAGCAACATAAGCAGATAAGAAACCATGTCCCCAAGTCGAGCTGTTAAAAGTACACAAAGGGAACCAAATTCTGGGCGGTGAGTCACAGGCCAGTGGGTGCTGTGAGATGAGAAGATGAGCTAAAATCTACTCTGAAACCCCCCCATGTCCTAGGAATGGTGAAACTCACAGAATCACAGAATGTCAGGGATTGGAAGGGACCTCAAGAAAGCATCTAGTCCCATCCCCCTGCCAAAGCAGGAACACCCAGATGAGGTCACACAGGAAGGTGTCCAGGTGGGGTTTGAATGTCTCCAGAGAAGGAGACCCCACACCCGCTCTGGGTAGCCTGGGACACTCTTCTCTCACCCTTGTCCAGAAAAAGTTTTTTCTTCTATTTCTGTGTAACCTCCTGTGTTCCAGCTTGCACCCATTGCCCCTCGTCCTATCACTGGGTGTCACTGAGAAGAGCCTGGCTCCGTCCTCCTGACACCTTTCCATATTTCTAACCATGAATAGGGTCACCCCTCAGCTTCTCCAAGCTGAAGAGACCCAGCTCCCTGGTTGCAAAAGGATGTATTTCTGGCATAAACTCTGCTTATCATTTCACATGAAATGTACACAGTGAATCTCTCTCTACCATCTGACTCGAAAAAGAATTTATTTCTCTAATTCCCTTAACAAAAAAAAATCTAAGAAAAAGAAAAAAGTCTACTCACGTCTCTGCTTCCCTGCCCCAGTCCTGTGGTCGTTTATATATGATTTTGAAATAATTCCTGACTATCTTTTTCCCCTTTCTTTGCTAAGAATGGCTTTTCTGGTCTTTGATCTACCCTTCTGTTTCCATTTGTGTGAGACCCTGCTTTGATGGGAACTGCTGCTGAAACAGCCCCACCAAAGTTCTACAGCCTGAAATAATTCCTCTTTGATTTTCCTGCACAATAACTCCAAGCAAAGACATTTATCTCCTCCACACAAAGCAATGACAGAAAATTTTATACTTAAACTGCCTAATATTATTTTATTAAATTTCATACAGTATTTTATTACATTTTATGCTTTTTTTTTCCTAGGAAGACTGCTGAACCATAAAGAACACAATAGCTTTAGCTCTGAATTTAAACACAATATGGTTGTATTTTATGCAATAAAGTGTGTGAAAAAAATATAAATATTTCTGAAATAATTAAAGCATACCTCAGATAATAAGCAGGTAATTTTGTGTGACCTGGTTACATGTCAGAGCTCTCTTTTACTTAGGGAAAAGCCAGTAAAGAATAAAGCTAGTAAAGAATCCTAAACCAGCTGTCACTTCTATCACTTATTCATAAAGTATTTTATATCTTCATAGGTCATAATTTCAACATAAATACCATAGATTTTATTTCTTATCATGAATAAAGAGTTCAGTAAAAAAAATGCCTGACTAATAAACTGCCTGGGAGAAGCAAGGAGGTGACTGTAGCTGCTCAGCACTAGTTATCTTGGATATATATGTATTAATATATTTCCCTACAGGACAAAAGTACCACAAACATCTGGAAATTCAGCCCAATGTTGCATTAATCAATAGAATTATGATTCAAATCAACAGCTGGAAGGTAAGTAAGGATTGTCCAGATCAAATCATCTTGTCAACAAGGAACAAAGGCTTTGCAGTCTCTCTTACTAGAATTTATAAAAAGATTAATCCTTGCCCTCAGAGCAATCTCAGTGGGATCCTGCTCACTGGAGATGGAGAACTCCACAGGTTTGGGGTTTGCTGCAATCCTGACAATACCTCAACAGGAGGCTGCAGGGAAACAACCCTTCTGTTACAGGGAAAGTCTCAGTAAGTATGACTTTTAGTTTACATTATAAGATGCCATTTTTGGAAGAAATACAAAACACACATTGTAAGAAAGCTGTTTGGACACTCCTTCAAAAGCTGGACACTCCAATTACAGACAGACAAATGATGTTTTAATAGGGTAAAGGATGGCAGGACTAGGAGTAATGGATGCAAATTGGAAGAGGGGGGATTTAAGCTGGATAAAAGAAAGAAGTTCTTTAGTGTGAAGGTGGTGAGACACTGGAAGAGGTTGCCCAGAGAGGTTGTGGATGCCCCCTCAATCCCTGGAGGGGTTTAAGACCAGGCTGGATGAGGCACTGAGCAACCTGGTGTGGTGGGAGGTGTCCCTGCCCATGGCAGGGGGGTTGGAACTAGATGATTTTTAAGGTCCCTTCCAACCCAAACATCCATGTGTGATTGTCTTCTTTATCTTCCAAGGGTAATTATAACAGCATCAAAAGAAACTGAACTGGGCAGGAAGAAGCCACAAAAAAATAAATGGTCTGAATGATTTTTGATACTAATGGAGCACGTGGACACTAATGAGTTCAATCTTCTGCAGTGTTTACTCTTGCATGATTTATAATTAAACGTAACATATTCTCCCCAGAGGCTTGATAATTTTCTCATCTGCAAAAAAACTGGTTCCTTTAATTTCACCTCATTAGATTTTTGAGTGATGCACTTTCAACAGCCCATTATTGGACCATTATCCATATTCCCAGCTGCACATCTTTGTAAAACAAAATCAGGAAGGATTTCCTGAACACGGTGTCACATTTAATTACAGTAACACATTACCAGGAATTAGATTGTAGTAGTTTTTAGGATATGTTACTGTGAAGGCAAAAAACCTAAAAAGTGAATATAACTGGGGAAAAAAAAAACCCAAAAACAAAACCCACTGATAAGTGAAAAGTAATGTATTTATTTTTTGGAAAAGATTTCACTGAAAGGTGCCATATGTTTTATTAAGTCAATGGATACGTGGCCATGCTAAATGTTTGGATCAGTTTTATGGCCTGTAGATGAAGAAGGAAAATAACAAAGAGTTTAAACAAATACAAGATCTGCTCTAAAATGCTTAAGAGGTGCTTTGTTGGAATTTTACATAGAATGTACTGTCAGCTCAAGAGAAATAGTGTGAGCCTGCAGCCCTGAAGCCAATCCAGTCCTGGGCTGCATCAAGAGAAGTCTGACCAGCAGGTCAAGGGAGGGGATTTTGCCCCTCTGCTCGGCTTTGATGAGACCCCAACTGAAGTTACT
>VZTY01014040.1:0-22922 GCA_013400935.1 Turnix velox | reverse complement strand
TTCGATATCATATTAAAAATTCCTTCCCCTGCCTTTCTGTAGGACCCCCTCAGGTACTGAGAAGTTACTCTGAGGTCCCCTCTGAGCCTTCTCTTCTCCAGGCTGAACAACCCCAACATCATTTAGGCTATTTTATTTAGTAGTTTTCAATAAACAGGAGATGGTTAAAGAAGACCTTAATGTAATCCTTTTCTTTCTTTTTAGAATTGAAGGAAAGTCATCATGGGGGCGTTTTTAGACAAGCCAAAGATGGAGAAGCATAATGCCCAGGGGCAAGGAAATGGACTTCGTTATGGACTGAGTAGTATGCAAGGCTGGCGAGTTGAGATGGAGGATGCACATACAGCCGTGATTGGTTTGCCAAATGGACTTGATGGATGGTCATTTTTTGCTGTATATGACGGGCACGCTGGATCACAGGTTGCCAAGTACTGCTGTGAGCATTTATTAGATCACATCACAAGCAACCAGGATTTTAAAGGGCCAGATGGGCCACCATCTGTGGAAAGTGTAAAGAGCGGCATCAGAACAGGTTTTCTGCAAATTGACGAGCACATGAGAGTCATCTCTGAGAAGAAGCATGGTGCAGACAGAAGTGGGTCAACAGCTGTGGGTGTCATGATTTCTCCCCAACATACGTACTTCATCAACTGTGGAGACTCAAGAGGTTTATTATGTAGAAACAGGAAGGTTCACTTCTTCACACAGGATCACAAACCAAGTAATCCGCTGGAGAAGGAGCGTATACAGAATGCAGGTGGCTCTGTAATGATTCAGCGTGTGAATGGCTCCCTTGCTGTTTCAAGGGCACTCGGGGACTTTGATTACAAATGTGTCCATGGGAAAGGTCCTACAGAACAACTAGTCTCACCTGAGCCTGAAGTTTATGAAATTGAGAGATCGGAAGAAGACGATCAGTTCATTATACTGGCTTGCGACGGTATCTGGGATGTTATGGGAAATGAAGAGCTGTGTGACTTTGTAAGATCCAGACTTGAAGTCACTGATGACCTTGAGAAAGTTTGCAATGAGATAGTTGACACCTGCTTGTACAAGGTAGCCAGACTTGAGAGAAGAGGTGTACTCTTTTCACTATTTAAAGTTTATTCATAAGTTTTGTTCTAATCTATAAATATCAGATGGTATCTGTTAATGTGACTTAGTAATTATATGAGGGGAAGAAAGCACACGACAGAAACAGGATGTCATTTGGTGTGGTTTTGGTTATTGAAGAGTTTAAAATCATATACAGATACTGATAAAATCATATGTAGACATTGGAGTCACTGGAAAATTAGAAGCTGATGGGGATTCATGGACAAGCCAAGGCAAATAACTGCCCTTTTCTGTTACACAGTGTACTTAAAAAACCTTAACTTTTAGGTCTTAATCAGACTAGAAAATATTCTTTCCCTTCCTTTCTCAGGCATATAGTGGTAACTTTACTGTCATAATTATACCAATATAAATGCAGAAAGAATGAAATTTAACTTTATATTTTACAGTTTAAAATTTCTTCCTGGCCACGTGAAAATCTGATTTCCTAAGTTTTAATATTTATTCTGGTTTAATTACAGTGTTGTGTGATACAGCTCTGAAACTATCCCAGATAGAGAAGGATGGGACTGTTTTGTATATTGAACTTGTGTGATTTTGCCAAAATCAGCCTGTACTTTGTATTAGTAAGTTTCAGGGTAGTGCATTTACAGAAAAGATTTGAAGTATTGAATTTCATAGCTTGATGCTTAATTTTTTTAATCCAAACTTAAGTCATAATGTAAAAAAGCCAATGTTTTTGCTAACAAAGCAAGACACTGTCTCCACTCTTGCCACTTGGCTAACAACTTCATTGTTTCTCTTTTGAAAAAAATATAATTGTTTTCCAGAACTTTTATTGATTGATAATGCAAAAATGTGTTTACAATTTTTGTCTGGTAATCCTGAAAAGAAATGCCAGGGAAGGAACAGTGAGTGGCCTGTGGATGTTTTAAGCTCTGCAATGGCCAAGTGTCAGCACCTTCCTGTGTGCCCAGATACTCATTTTAAAAACGGACTCCTTCTTGATCTTGCCAAATTCAGTGGATTTAATTGGTGTTAAAAGTTAAGCATATGGATGCGTGGTTTTGGACATGCAGGGGTGTGAAAGGCCTATTGGAAGTAAACCATTGCTTTTTTTCATAAGCAGAATGTGTTTGTGTTTTAGCATATTCAATAATTAGGATTCTATTTAGTTGGAGTTTTCAGTGTTTCCATTTCAAAGAATGCTTTTGTAAAAGCTTGGACCCCTTCCAGCTGGTCTTTTAACAGATTCTTTCACTTGTAACTCTTTTTTTTTTTTTTTTTAAGGAAAAGAGGGAAAAAAGAACCCTAATAGCTGGGAATTTCTTTTTTCTTTTTTTTTTTTTAGGTGGAAGCACTGACTTCAGCATCTCCCTACTTAGTGCTTTTAAGTACTAATAGTTGTATTCACCCATCTGTTTTCCCAAATTGATTGGATAGGGCCTAAGATGGATTACAGCTTTGTAGTTAGTTACACATTACTCATTATTAATGTCAAAATTAATTTAAAAAACAATGGGCTGTCTGTAATTGGCCCCTCCTTGTCTTCAGCCCATGGAGAAGTAATGAATATAGTGACTTAAAAGTTGTACTGAATGAACAGTCAGACTTGGGGAATTCTGTAAGGAGATATTAAGGGTAATGATACTATTAATCCATAGTAGTACGTGTTGACTTTATGTGTAAAATGCATTGATGTTTATTTAGCTTGATTTGAATATATTCTCAAATCCTTTTTTCTTTTCCACCAGGGAAGTCGAGACAACATGAGTGTGATATTGATCTGTTTTCCGAATGCACCAAAGGTATCGCCAGAGGCAGTGAAAAGAGAGGCAGAGTTGGACAAGTACCTGGAAAGCAGAGTAGAAGGTGGATCATTTAAAAAAAAATAAGTAACTTTGTTTCTAAACAGACCTCCTGGCCCCCCCTCTCCCCTTCCAACAACTAAGCTCATTAACACAAATGGCTTTTTAATAGATTTTTCAAGTGCCATTGGCCATCTAGTGTACACCTCTGAAAAAGGCACTTTTACAGGCTGTATATCCTGAAAAATTCTGCTATGAGAGTGCAGCAGCCTGTAGCTCTGAAAATTATTCAGGATGGCAGAGAAATAAATTCATTTGGTCTTGGAGTTCTTCATGAGTCCAGTAAATCCTGGTTCCTATTGTACAGAGTTAAATGAAATAATCAGAATGTCTTTCAAAGTGTCTGTGAAGAAGATAATTTTGAGTGCCATTTTTCCATATATTTATGTGGAATTAAAGTAGTATTTCATTATTCAGTTATGGTAGGGTTACAGCTTGATCACTGTTACATCCCAAAGGCATCTGCAAGTATGTTTATTTTAAACTACGTCAGAAATTTGTCAAAGCTAATCTTTAGGCATTCATGATGAACAAAATGTGGGAGCTCATCTTACTCTGATAATAACAGCATCAAAATTTTGCTTTAAAATTGTATTTGGACATTCTTAGATGTTGAACTGAAACTGCAATGCATTTTGGGTCAACTGATTAGAAGTGGTATTTGAAATCAATTTAGAGTTTCTCACTAAAACTAGGTTTATAGTGCCTTTTGATATTTAAAAATGACCACAGCTTAGAGTTGTTTTCTGAAATATAAGACACTGTATACGTTATTTTCATAGACTAAATCTGTTTTTGAAGTAAATTCCAGATACATGTGTTTTAAGTGTAGTTATGCACATATACTCCAAGAATTCATAATAGCACACAGGGCACAATATGCAGAGACCTTCACAACTACAATATCAGTAATTAGTAAGTTAAAGGAATAATATTATGCACTTTTCCTCCTCTTTAACTGGTATAAAGATAGCAGTACAGCTTCAGAAATTTCATAGAGAATGAAAATATTAAGTCTGGACAAGCTAATTTTTCAGCAATTTCTACCCAAGTAGATGCTCCTTCAGAAAATACCACCTTTTTCAAAGGCTTCATTTTCAAGGTCTTGGCAAACTGCATCTGTTTTGCCCCTCAGCAAAAGTCCAGACAGATGTTTCTGTCTCATGATCTAACACTGGCCTAGTAGGAGAAGTTGAGGCACAGTATGCAATGGTGTGAATCTTTTTGACAGCACAGCAGGAATATCCAAGTGACACTGTGTGAGTTTAAGTGTCAGATGGATGGCTTTCTCCATTTCAAAGCAGTGAGCAGTTTTACACCAGGCATTTGGAGAGCTAACTTGTGTAGGCCCATTCACAGAACTGCTGAAGAACAAGTGTGCTGAAAATTCACACTTTTAATTTACTCTCCTAATTTGGGCAAGTATGACTTCTGTTTTTGTAATATTTTGTCTGATTTCAGACAAACTCATGACCTTGAGTGTGAAAATGTTCAAGTTAAGGCTGCTCCTTCAGCTGGCCTCATTGTTCCACATGCAATGAGGATAGCTGACATTTTTATACAGATAATTCATTTTGTAAATGAAGAACTTAAACACTGAAGCTGCATGTGATGATGGTACATCCAATGAATTTGGCTGCAAGTATTTTGCATTCATGCAAATACAAACCTTCTGGAGTGAATAAATTGTGGCTCTTGCATAGAGATAGAATGATTCTGTACGTAGTTATAAAGCACTTTAATACTGACTCAATGGGATGATGTCCAAACAACTTGAGGAAATTCATTGTACTTCTCCTCAAGGGTTTTTGCTTCTTTCCTAGAGTTATTCTCAATATTTTTTGTCTGTTGTTGCACAAAGACACTACTTAAATGAATGACTGTGTAGTAAACTACTCAACCCAGCAGTGATATGTATCAGCTGTGTGCAGAATTTGCCCTTTTAAGCCTTACTTAGGAGGGAATTTGAGAGGCTGAGCTAATTTTAAGAAGAGGAGTTGATTAACTTTATTACATTTAACCTAACACTTGTGCAGTTAAATTGTTTCCTAGTGTAAATGGATGATGTAGTATTGGCTAGTAAGGTACGATTGAAACTTTGAACACTACAGTCAATAGTTTGCTGTTATCTTTAGATATTCTAGGATACCAAAAGAATGGCAATGTTTAACCTCAAAAGCCTGAAGAAGATAGGAAAGGTACTTTTAGAATGTTCTTGCTAATCTGTAAAATCAATTTAAAGTTAAAATTCATTAAAATTGGAAGTTGGTGAAAATGCATAGTATGTATTTTTATGCACTTCAGAAATCAGTGTGGTGCAACAGGTAATGTGATTTGATGCTGACTAATGTGTGGTTTTTCCTGGTTGTACTTTTATTCCCTCAGCCTGGAGTGTATCCTTACACTGTCAAGAAGTGCAAATTTTAAGACTGAATAGGGATTAATACTAAACTGAATTTTCAATAAGGAGAGGTGATTTTTTTTATTTTTTTTTTTAAACTATAGAAAATTTCCTGAATTTACCACGGGCTAGGGCTTTCCTTTTATAAATTTTGATGTGTTTATGATCCAACTTCAGAGCTACAATAAATAATAATGGAAGAAGATGCAAGTGTGGAGAAGCATCTTTGTAACATTACCTGAAGTAGATCAGTGTTACTCCTAAAATATCATGTGAACTTCATGGTAGAAGCAATCTATCATTCTAAAATGTGTTGCTATTATTTGCACTAATATGTGTTATTGATGTGTTGACTCTAAAAAGAAACTTGTCTAAGCTTCTTTCTGTTGTCAATTTTTTACCTAAAAAACATTCCCTAGTAGATAATCCTTGCAATACACCTATAGAGAGAGAAATAATTTGGAATTAGCTGTTATGTGGTCTTCCCCATATTTTCTCAACATCAAAGCTCTGGCTTTTTCTTAAACTTTGCATGGAATTCCCATTCAGAATGTGAAAAAGCAGTTCTGAATTCTTTATTTTAGAGTTGAAAGTACATTGATGCCATGAAAATGAGTAGAAGGTTTAAAAATAAATCAAAGATTGGGTGGGAGGGTTATGAGATGTATGGAAAGAAGATAATTCCAATAAATTAACCACAGTTAGCAGACTGACTCCATTTGTCGTGTTGTCAGTGTTTATTCAGTCTGTATCTTTAGTTTTATCAAAATATAAATGTATTCCTTTAGTGGAGACTGTATGTTAAATGTACTGCAGTTGTGAAACTGTGTAGTATAGGTAAACTATAAATTCCTTATTTTTGTACAGCAGAACTTTTAGCACTAGCACAATGTAGAATATACTAGATGTTCAAAATTGCACAATAAAGGAACTTGGCAAACCAAATCTGAGATCTTTGCTTCTTATTCAGATTTAAGAGTGTTAGATTATTTATTTACTAGATGGTAAAAGTGCATTTTGGCTATAGATTTTTGAGGAAATGGCAAGGGTGTTCTTGAGGTGTCTGTGGTGTGTGGTTTCATATTTTAAATGTAGATTTTGAAGGGAACAGCTTAAAGTTTAATGTCACAAAAGTTTGACTCTGGTTGAGGGCTAGGCAGTGTTGCCACTGTACTTGCAAATAATTTATACAGCCTTTTTAAAACAGAGCTGATGTCTTCATAAACATAAAAATTATTACATGTACAAGAAGCAATTCACAGTTGTTGTGTTTGTTTTGGTTTTTTTTGTTTTAACTAAAAAGGACTGGATGCATGCTGGCTTTGAAAAAGCTTTTCATTTTCCTTATCTCACTAATTAAATTGTAAAATGGAAGCTTGGTTCATTCTTCTGGAGTTATCACTTAGGCCAACAACTGAATTTTAGTGTATTTTTCAAAAGTATTAATAAATCCAGAGTTCTTTTCAAGCTATATTCTATATTTCAAGTTTTGTTACTCGAAGAATAGTGTGTGTGTATATATGTGCATGATATACACATTATTCTTCGTGTGTTGCAGTATTCACTTGAAGATCAAGTGTCTTAATAATTCATATCTTTTATAATTCAAAAAAAATATCATGTTTTCAAAGAAGCTGATAAGATGCACTTTCAAAAATATGCTTGTTCTTCATATTTTACAAAATTGCTGTTCGTAGAGTGACTCCTTAGGGTTGGTATGGTGTGAAATCTCTTGAGCACACAATTCTATTGGAACTCATGTCTTGAGAGGAAAAAAAATTAATACCAGACCTAAGAATAAAGTTAAGGAATTTATGGCAATCATACAGATTCTCTTCACCCAGAAGTTTAAATACCTGCCCAGTGTTCACATATCCCCTAAGTGAACTGTCTTAGATGTGGTGTCCCAGGTTTTTAATCTGTATGTAAGAGTTCTTACCATTTGCATGTTGCTCTAATGCAGTGAGGTACAAGCATTGGCTTCCATACATACAGCCATGGGAGTTCTTTTTAATCTCATTTCTTGTTTCTTGAAAATATTATGCTTTCTATGATGATGATACTATTTTATCTTCTGTTGCAGCGATAAAGCTGATGTTAGTATCTACCCAGGGTATTTTGTTGTGAAGATATTTCATCTTTTATTATATCAAAATGTATAGCAAGAAAGCCATTATTTTCCCCCCACTTTAATTAGGTAGCTGTGTTTCTCTAAAACCAGTGTGCGTGTTAACAGTTAGTGCATCATCTCAGATCTTTTACAAGTTCTTTTACCTATACAACCAAAGTTAACAATTACCACGGTATTTAATCCTTTTTGTTTGTTTTTTTTTTTAATATATATTGACAGAAGTTAAGCTGCCTTTTTATAAAAATGAGTGTTTCAATCTTTTTGAAGTTAAATTTGGACTGCACTTACAAAAAAAGTACTTCTGATTCCCAGAGATCATAAAGAAGCAGGGTGAAGGAGTCCCAGACTTAGTCCACGTGATGCGTACGTTAGCAACTGAGAGCATCCCAAACCTCCCGCCGGGGGGTGAATTGGCAAGCAAGTGAGTTCACATCCATGTCAATGTGGGTTTTGATTTCAATCAAAACTTAACTGTAAGGCCACTCTTAAAAGTTGGGGGGAGGGAAGAAGGGTACCAGACCAAAAGATGATGATGATCTGTTTTCCAATTTTTATTACTCAGTGGTTCTGAATGAAAAGGAGAAGCATAATAAGAGAGTTAACTATGAATCACTACTAAAACCAAATGTCAAACTGTGGTTTGGGGAAGGACTGAGGATTTTTTTAAGGGTGGCCTGAGTGTGTGTGTCTTCTGTAATTAACTGGGGTTTCTGGGTGGGCGGTTCCTTTTGAAGATGCAAAAAATAATGCACTGACTTTGGTAGTTCTACACCTTGACAAGAAGTGATATGTGTATGATGTTCTGCTTGGCAGCTTTCTCTTCTTGTCTGTAGCTGAAGCAATGTTGTAACTGCTTAAAAGTTTGCTTTTGTATCTCTCTGCTTGTGACAAATCAGAAAAACTAGATAAAGGTCTATCAGGAAAAGGGTAAAGTTTAAATTTGCTCCTATGTATAGGCTGGCTTTGTCCTTGAGGAGTTGATGCTCTCTGCCTTCTCAAATTGATGTTCAGTCTTTATGGAAGTGTTGTACTTAGCTCATTTGCACACCAAGCCAAGTGCTTTATTTGAATCAAAAGATTGTTTTTAACTCTTCAGACTATGAATTTTGTATTGTTACACCACAACATGAAGACTCTAAGTATGTAATTGAATGAATAACTGAACAGTAAAAATTATTTCTACAAACGAAAATTGTTCTTCTTTGAACTATTTTACTGGAAGACACAACAATTTTGTAGGTGATAACCTATTTAGAATGTGTTGATGTAGCCTTGAAGTATAGATGAGCCAGTTGCTAATGAGATATGACATACAAATTGATTTTTCCCAATCTCCTTTGGCTAGCAGTAGCATCGAGGGTTGTGAGGAAGTGCTGAAATGACTGACTTCCATGGGATATTGTCTTAGTGATGCTAGTTTGAGCAGGGATTGTTAGAAGTATGGATTTAATTAGATGTTAGCAAAACTCAAAGCACTGCTGCCAATTTGACAGGAAAATAATCATAGAATCATAGATTCTATAATGCTTTTATAATAATTCTATAATGATTTTCAAGAAACCTGCTCATATTTAGACTCAAAGATTTCTTGAAAGGTAACAAAAACTTCTCATATGTGCAGTGTTACTTTGTAAGTAAGTGCCTGGTTTTTTTGCTTTGAATTCATCTGCTTCTTCCATGCCCTGTAACCATTCACTACAACATTTGTACTGCTGCAGGATAGTTCCTGACTTTTCAGTGTTAGGGGGTGATTATAAAGCCTATCATCTGCTTTTTTTTCCTTCTGATCCACTCCTCTGTGATTGCTCTGCATGCTTCCATGAGCAGCTGAAAGATTCTTTGAAGTTTGTTTTGTATCACAGTTGAAGTCTGCTACTTCCTCACCATTGACCTGCAGAAGGGGATCTGGAAGAAAGTTGCTTTTAAAGTCCAATCTGTAATTCCTGTCTTTTACTTCCCTCTTTCCTTTCTACTCCCTCTCTAAAGTTGTTTCCTTATGTGCTGGGTAGGGCAAAGGGATCCTCATCCTTCAGCCTCGTGTTTTATTGAGCATAAGTTTTATAGAAAATATTTTCATCCTGTGTTTATTGATAAAAATAGGGTCTTGGGAGGTTTTTTTATATTTCATATCAATGCTTCTGTCAGTATTAGAGAAGCCAAGAATCCCAGAGATCAAAATTAATTTCAAGATATGTAAAATATTCTAAGCAATTTTTTTTGTTGTTGTTGTTTTAGGGGATAGTCAAGTTATAAATATTTTTACAGGTAAAGTTCTCAGATCACACACATAAACCTGCTGTTTGCAGTTTATATGTTTTTTTTGAGGAAAGTTGCAGGAGAATCTCAGATATCTTCCTGTAAATGAGTGTTGCTTCAGAGATTATTTTTCAGGTTTGCACCTGGAAAGTACATTTCAAATGCAACATGAACAAAAAAGTACTATAGAATGCAGTTTTTTGGCATCTAGAAAACAAAACAACTGATGAAAGTGACATGATACTTGAAGTATTACTGCAGTGTTCATCAGACAGACAAATCACCATGGCATTGAATGTCCAGCAGGTTTTCGGATACCCTTTTTTTAAGTCAAGAGACATAGCACCAAGCAGCATCAAAGCCTCTTCTGGAGGTCACATTGTGCTCTTGAATTGACTTCTAAGAGTTGTTCATCCTTGTTTTTCTTGGATCTAGCTGTGTTCAGTATTTACCTGCAGTAAACTTTATTCAGTGAATTTGAAACATTAAAATTTTGCATTTTAAATTCTAAACATTCTTAGGGAATTTGACTTTTAAGGTTGTCTCTTTTTTTTTTTTTAAACCTTGTGGGTTTTTATTTTTTGCTCTAGACGGAGTGTGATTGAAGCTGTTTATAACAGACTGAACCCCTACAGGAATGATGATACTGTAAGTATCCTTTCTCTTATATTCTTTCCCTCACTCCAGTTATTTTAATGCTTTTTTAAAGAAGCCTATATCCAGTTCTCTTCCCCAGAGAAGCAATAGTAATGTTTGTACTTTGGACTATGTTTTCTGCTGATCATAGTCTCAGAACTCCAATATTATTGGTTCATTTATTCTCTGGAATTTCATGATTTGAATCCTGCCTGGGCTTCTAAATCCTTTCTTGCCAAGTAGTGCAGAGAGTCATTAATCAGCTTTAGGGATATAAATAATTGTTATAAATACAAGGATGCATTAATTTTCCAAAAGACTTTTGCTCTTAGGCATAACAATTTAGGCTTTTATATATCAGTTATCACTGTCAGTGGCAAAAAACTCTTAAAATATGAACAGTGATCCCAATTGCAGTTAGATTATTGGAAACAATGTTCTGTCACTGAAAGTGTTGCGTTTCTTTCTTTTTTTTAAAAAGAACCTTTATCTGCCAGCAAAAATTATGTGCTTAGATGTGACAGAAGTGAAATGCATCCAGATGTAGGTCTGTGTGTTGGTTTTACAACTGCTTGCTAGTTTATTTGGCAGCTCTTGTGTCTTCAAAATAAAAATTCCTAGATAGTTGCTGAAAGAGGACATTTCACCTTCAGAATACACTCTGGAGTGTGTTACTCTTCCAAAAATGTATGGTACCCAGATTTCTTTGTTTTGTGATGAACATGGCAACTTGGATAAAGAAATTTGCCTACTGAGTAATTGGCATGCAGCTCTTGCATTTCTACTCACTACTGCTTTTATTATTCATCCTTGCACTTGAAACAAACAGAGCCATTTTGATCTTTTCATATAATTGCTCTACTTTTGCTTCTTCTCTTGAATAAAGAACTGGAGGAGGTGCTTTTGCAAAGGATAATTTTAGTGATTTTGGTTGGTTGTTTGTTTTTTTTCACTACACCTCCGTGCCAACTGTTCTTCTTTATGGTTTGTAATGAATTCTGTGTGCAAGTTTGAATGAAGAGTGCAGATCTTCAGTGCTGAGAAGTTGTTGTATGTGACACACTGCTAGAGATTTAATTAGCCTCCCTTCTCTTGAAGGTATCAGGGACTACTTTTTAAGAGGTGTAATATTTCTACCTCCTGCAATGTCTGTGATGAAAGTGCAGCTTTCCAAGTGCCAGCTATGCTGTTGTTAATGCCTTAATTACTTAGGGGAAGGTAGCAGGTAATGCTGAAACAACTAAAAATTGCTGTAAAGAAGCAGTTTGCTCTCATGCCTGTGCTACTGACTTAGCTTGTTGCTCAGCTACCAAGCTGTGGTTCCACTTAGTTGTGAAGTTAACCAATGTACCAGGCTGATGAGGCAGAGAAAGCTGAATATAGAACAATCTAAGCAAGAGAAAATGAGGCAGACGTGCCTCATAGGTAAGGATATTTTTTAAAAAATCACCAGAATTAAGTATTTTTGACTTGAGCTAAGATTTTTTTTATCTGATAGCAGGAATCAGTTAAAAAATTTTTCAAAGGTGTAGCAGTTACAGAAAATCCACTCTTGCCTGTGAGCCTTAATAGGTCACATTTTAGGTATACTCAGTTATTGGATGCATAGTTGTAATGCCATTTAGTGTGGCCATAAAGTTAAGATTTAGAGCACAGCATGTCTCTATTCCCCATTTTGAAATATATTAATTTAATTTTTTTTTAATCTGTGAGATTTTATTACTCTCCAAAATCAGTATTTCCTGCAGTTGCCCAAAGTACACTTCTAACCTTAAATAATAAGTATTTTAACTGTTCTGATTTATAGCAGGGTATCATATAGAATCACAGGATGGTTTGGGTTGGAAGGGACCTTAAAGATCATCTGGTTCCAACTCCCCTGCCACTAGACCAGGTTGCTCAATGCCTCATCCAGCCTGGCCTTGAACACCTCCAGGGAGGAGGAATCCACAACCTCTCTGGGCAACCTGTTCCATTGTCTTCCTGTGCATTGATGGAGGGGTGAAAAGACAAAAGATGATGATGGTAATGACTATGGTAACAAATGGCATGAGGCAAATCCCACTCTTTTCTGTGTAGAAAGCATATCTATATTGTATTACTTCTAGCTGCTCTGAGAGTGCTTTTGAATAAAGACCTGATGAGATTTTGAAATATCATTATGCTAGTGTAATATTTAAGCATACGTAGTCACATTCTAATTCTAAAAGGGGTGAGAAAACAGAATCCTAAAATGATACAAGTCGTTACCCTTTTCAGTCTGGATTATCCAGAGACTGCTGTAACTACTGGTGCTCCAGACTTTAAAGGGTTCCTTCTTTTTTTCTTTAAGGACTCCGCCTCAACTGATGATATGTGGTAAAACTTCTCATCTAGCTGTGGAGTTCACCTTTCACCCTACAAATGGAAGTGCAGCCCAACCTCAGTGACCCTTCTTAACATCCATCCTCAGCTTAAATTGAAGAAGGGAATATGATGTGTTGGTGAGAGTGACTACAGCAGTACGACATGTAGCCCAGGAACTGATCTTTTTTTCTTTTTTTTTTTTTGTAAAACAGACTTCTGTAAACGTGATTTCAAACCATAATTCATGTTGTAAATCAGACTCCAGCAAATTTATGTTGTATGATTTTGTTTTTTGTAAAGTGCAATTGTCTTTGTACAAAATGCTCATATTTAATGATGAACTGCTTTAAAAATCACTATAAAGGTTAGAAGAAATGTTTGGCTTGTGTGATGCAACAGTATATAATCCCTTTAAATTCATGTTGTGGTTTTGGATTGCAAGGAGCCAGCAGCCTAGCCAGCTAGGTGCTTGAGAGGTGCACAAAACTATAAAGATAATGTTTTCTTTTATATGAAAGGTGACCTTGTGGGCAATTTACCAGAAATTACACCTTGTGAATTTGCTTGGCAGTAAGAAAAATCACTAAGAGCAGTGCACATTCTTCGAGTAAAAAATGTATATCATTTTCTTGGACGCACTCCTGTCTTCACACTGAGTTAAAGGGAGTTCTGATTTTTAATTCAGAGGGAGTAAAACCATGCCCCGTTTAATAGTATGGTGTTCATAGACCTTGGGATTAGAATGCCTTGATTCTTTGCACCTCTATTTTCATTAACCTTTACCTGAAACTACTAATGGTTGAGCACGAGCAAGCAGCTTTCTACATCTAGTAGGAGTCTGCAGCATTTTTACAATCCTGATTGGCTGGGTCTGCTGCTGTTCCAAGAAAAAAATACTTTGAATTCCATTTTATCAATAAAGCTTGATTTTAACAAACAAGAAATTTATCCATAAATGTGTAATTCCTTTTTTTTTTCCTGCCTTTTAAACTATCAGTGCCATTGTAAATGATATTTTACTTGTGGAAAAATATTTTTATGAATTGGTAGCCCATTTTTAAAATGGGAAGGATTTTGATTATTGCTCAAGACATAGCCATATGCTAAAGGATGGTGTGGGATTGATCTGTTAACCCTATTTTTTACAAGGGTGAGTTTTTTTCAGGCTTTTTGGTGTTGTGGTTTTGGGTTTTATTTTTTGTTCCCCCTTTCCCCACTGAAGATGTGCATTGGTTTGAATTTGCCTACTGTTTGATAAAAATACATTTGTCAAAGCCTGACAATCTTTAACATTTTATGGTGTGTGTTTTTTAATTGACCCACTTACGTAGAAATGAGAGACTCGTGGTTAAACAGTACTTGTGATTTGAGATTAATAGCATGTTGACAGTGTTTAACTGTTCGTTGTTTATTAAAATTCTAATTTAAAAATTTTATAAGATAATAAACTAATTTTGATTTCAGCTTAGCTTTCTCCCATCCAGCGTACCAAACGTTAAGTTCTCCAGTCAGATGTGTTTTGCAAAACTGCTGTTCTGTGCACCTTGTATTGTCTCTTTGGTTGAGAATATTGTAATCTGTAGTTTACTCATTTAGTAGGCAGATTCCCCAAAAAGAAAAAAAAAAAAAACCAAGTAGATTGTAACATTTGCTACAGTGAAACAGACTCAAAACTCGGTGTATAAGTACTTTTTTTGATAGGAAAACGTAGTACAATTAATTTTGCTCTATCTGTCCTTCCCTAACTTTGAAATATACATACTTGTATATATAGCCTTAAAACCAATGCAGAGTTAGGGAACACTGACCAGTGAAAAAAGTAATTTATAGTGTCTTGGAACTAAGTATAATATGTACCAGCAAACCTTTCTTTTATCCCTCTTGTCTTATGTGGGGTGCTTAAACGTAACTTCATTGTATTCAGTTTGTAATCTGTTTTGAGCATGAATGAAGAAAACATAAGCACTATTTGTATTTATAAATTTATAGCAATTTTTGCTTAAAGAACTAGTTCCTTACCTACCTATGAATAAATGCTTAAAATGTTTAATTTTGTTGTAGAGTGCAAAACTATAATAATGTTAAGCTTCACAGGCACCTGATTAATGAGCGTATTTATTGGTGTACTAGTGCAAAAAAAAAAGCTAAACCTAAGTTGAGGCAGATCAATTTTTCTGTCCTTTTTCATAGAGACTTAAAGTTTAGTCTTTGGAAACTGCAAAACCTTTGAACTGGACTGTGGAACCTTTGAGTTTTAAACTTTAAAAATTGGAAGCAAAACTGTGGTGTGAAAAGCCATACTTCAGACTATCGTTGCTCATCCTGTCTCAGTGACAGATGATTTATTTGAAGCCTCCTCTTACGAGGTCTCTAAAGGTTAGAAAGAAAATAATTCTACTGTTGCTACAGGCAATGTAACTAGGTTTGAGGGTGGCAGAAGAAAGGCCATTTCAGACCTTTATCTCCTGCCTGTGTTGAGCATTTTGATGAGGTCAGAGCACTGAATCTGTTATGTATGCATAAACACTGCCATTTTAGATACCAATTTTGATTAATATGATTAAAGTGTTCTAGAAAAAAAGGCAAACTCTACTTTTCACTGCTCTGAGAAAAAAAAAAAGGCACTTTTGCACCTTTGTGCATCTCCTTCTTGCACCAGAATTTATTTTTTTTTTAATGCTAAAAACATTAGCACCTCAGGGGCAAGGCAGCAAATTTTTTTTATTATTTTTTTAAAGTATTGCGTGCTATTTATTTCCATCTTGGAAAAAAAAAAGATTCCTGTGTGACAAACATGAAAACTGTGCGATGTAACAAGATGTATTTTTTAAATACATGTTCAAAATAGGATGGTCCCAAGTTGCTTGTTTTTTTTTAAAAGGAAATGAGATTTGTAAAGCTACGTTGCTTCATATGCCATACACCTTTGTTTTCCTTCTACATTTGGCAGCTTCACTGGCTTCAGTTTCTGTGAGTTTTGTTGTAATTAGATTAAATGTTTGACTGATTGTTGTGGGAGAACACCTGTACTGCTTTGTTAACAACTGTCTCACATCATCCTCACTAATTCAGCATTGAAATATGTTCAAGACAGAGGCTTCTAAAACATGTTTTAAAATTTTAGGTTGGATGAACTAAATGCAATGACATTAAACAGGAGCATAGGTTTGTGAGGTTTTATAAATTCCTTAAATCAGTGTTGTCCCTAAGAAGTGTTGTGGGGTGACCTGGCAGAGGGATTGGACTAGATGATTTCTTGAGGTCCCTTCTAATCCCTGGCTTCTGTGGTTCTGTGAAAGGTCCTGTCCAGGGTATGAATTGGGACCTTTCAGCTGCCAATGTGTGGGGAGGAGCAGCACAACCACCCTGATGCCTGGCTGGCACTAGTGATCTGATCTTCCAGGGAGTGAATTTTCATCTGCTTAGACTGTGCTTAAGAGGGGTAATCCCATCCCAAGATGCCTGATGAATGTTAAGCAGCAAAGGAGTGATGCTAGTTCTTACCTTTATTCATACAGGTGCCAAAAGCAATCACTTGAACATCTACTTAGGTTAAATCTGACTTCAGAGCCCATTAAATAGTTTCTTGCCAAGCTGATACTGTCTCCACTCTACAGTTTATAATCTGAGCCATTTTCTTTAGTTCAGGAATTCAAAGCTCAGTGAGGTGATTGAACAAAATTAAAATTAGGGAGGAGTTTTCACTTCATCTGGTAAGAATCCCATCTTAATTTTTCACACTGGGATAGGATAGACTTCCTATTGCATTTCACTTTTTAGTAACTTGTTAACTTTTGTGATCAACCAGTCCTATAAGCTTACCCTTTTTGTTCCAACAGTCTTATGTAGCTCTGTGCAGTTAAAAGGACAAAATCCCAAAACACCATAGTCTTCAGCTGGGTAAGTTGATATACCAGCACCCCATAGCAGTATGATGCAGAGTTGGGAGACAGGACTGAGAGTAGAGGAATGATTGCTTCACCCTTTTGGTCAGGTTGTGAGACCAGACCCCTAAATGTAGGGGGAGTATGGAAGCCTTTTCAAATTTGTCTCCATTCTATAGTAAAATAATTTGTGTGGGTAAGCACTCTTTTGTCTTAAAACTGGAATCATGAGACTTTGGATTTAGTGTTGTCTTGGGTATGAGTTTTATGTTGACAAACTTCTGTCCTGTGGGGCAGAGAGCATGGCTGCCACAATTAGCTTAATGCTACCCTTATTACAGTTCACCATTTTCAGTGTACATCAGGATTCCATCATGCTGAGATCTTCATCTCTACCTGCACTTCCTTCTATTCACTATAACTTCTATTCACTAATGACTTGGTATACTTAGATTTCTTGATATTTGAACTTGGCCCTGTCCCTGCCTATGGCAGTGGGGTTGGAACTTGATGATCTTTAAGGTCCCTTCCAACCCAAACTATTCTATGATTCTATAACAGGCTAATCTTCCTTAAAATGTTACCCTTTTCTTCATCATTTGGCAAATAGAGTATTTTAATGCAAACCTGATGTACTTTGGCTAGGTTTGGAAGCAGCAGAGCTGCGTGGAGCTGTGCTTGACAGGTTTCTTTAGAAAATGGAACTGTTACTCTGTGGCATGAGGTGTGAAAAGAGGATTTCCTAGATAACTGGAGTAGCTCCTTTTGCCTACAGCTACGTGTGTTTTAAGGTGATCACAACCCAAGCTTTTATATACCAATATAGCATGGAAAGTCTACTGATCTGGATAGATTTTTTTTTTAAAGTCTTTAATGGTAAAAAAGGGTCTCTATGTGTGAAATGATAGGATGCTGCAGTGCCTAAAATGTGATTCCTGCTGTAAGCTGTAGAAATGGAGCAAAAATCTAGAAGTAACTATTTGAGGCTGAGTATTTTTGACTGACCTGTCTGTAAAATACTGACTAGAGAACCCAGTCTTGTAGTGAGCTGTGTCTGAGCTCTCTCTGTGGTCTCTGTACACTGTCTGGTCTCTTCAGACCCAACCACACACCTCCTGAAGCTCTTCCTAGCCCTGTTTTGATCAATAATGTTGCTTTGTAAATGAGGTAGCAGTCACCTGGCAGAAGTTGGAGACACTGTAGGAAAACCTGAAGCTTTTCTTTACTCTCATGGACTACATGCTTTCAAGTTAAAAAAAAAAAAACAAAAAACCAAAGCACCTACTTTTCAAAAAGAAATTCCACTTATTTCTACTGTTTGCTTGATAGGAAGAAAAAACATCTAGAGTTTAATCTCCTGATTGTGTTGCAGTTATGGACCTGCAGTGCCCTAGGCTCTGTGTATATTCCTAACTTTATCTGTTGTTTTACTAGATGTTCCTTCTGGATAGCAGCAAGCCAGATTTTTTTTGGTTTTTTCCCTCATGTAGATGCTTTTTCTAAAGTCTTTTCTTCCAACCTAAGAGAACAGGAGTAATAATGGTGTTGTAGGAAAAGGTTTTGGGAAAGGTTTGCTTTAAATGCATCAACAAACTCCCTGACCTTTGCAACAACAGAACTTGGGGAAAGTGGCTTTAACTCTAAAAATGCCTTTTGGAGAATTAACAAAACCAATTCTATTCTGAAAGTGTCAGAATTTCAGCAGATGTGAGATGACAGGTAAGATGAATTGTTTTCTGTCTAGCCAGATTTTACTCTCAATTTGTACCAATTCCTGTCCAAATGCTTTTTAATGTATGAGTAGATACCTACTTTTTTCTTTCTTTTTCACCCCCAGAAGAAGAATTAAAACCAATGAATTTAGTGCCACTTAATGTTTGCAGATAGTAAAGTTCTCCTTTCAGAGAAGTGCATCTGCACTTGTCAGCTTGCTCAATAATAACAGGGACCTAAAACTGGAATTTATTTTTGCTTCCATTAACTGTGTAGCTCCAGAAAAGCTGGGGGGGGGATTTTTATGCAGCTGGAGTAGACAGAATTCTCAATACATATTGTGAGTAGCCTCCAGGGTTGAAGGAGGTGCCATTATTTCTTTTGAGAAACATTTTTGAGAAGAAAAATGAGAAACAGAATTCTAGCAGGTACTCAGGCTGGATATAGGAAAGAAGATCTTTACTGTGAGGGTGGTGAGACACTGGAGCAGGTTGCCCAGAGATCTTCTGGATGCCCCATTCCTGGAAGTGTTTAAAGCCAGGCTGGATGAGGCACTGAGCACTCAGCAGGTGTCCCATACTGCTCCAGGTGGGTTGGAATTCACTGATCTTTAAGGTCCATTCCAACCCAAACTATTCTATGACCATGATCCAGAGTTTATTTTCACTTCCATTACTGAATGCAACCCAGTCTGAGCAGTGAAATATGAGTAGCTGATTTTATTGTCATTGTTGGGATTTGAAGGCTAAAGCACAGTATTTTTCTTCAAGCTACAGAGGGAAATGCACTCAAAGTAGTCTGAGGAAAATCAAGCACTTCCCATCCTGCTGACACTGGTGGAGCTTCACTCACAGTCATAGAATCATAGAATGGTTTGGGTTGGAAGGAACCTTCTAGATCATCTAGTTCCAACTCTCTTGCCATGGGCAGGGAAAATATATAAATATATATAACAATACATAAAGTTTGTGCAGGTATTGTTGGAGCTAGAACTGTCCCACTTTTTGGAATGAAAAAGAAAGGTAATCTTTATCCAGGATTGTTTTTGAAAAAGTTTTTCAAAGCCAAAGGGAAGAAGGCAGTGACATTAAGGCAAAATGTTAGATTAATTTGACATTAAAATGTCATAATTCTTTAAATGTGGAAGCCAGCACTTGTTTTAAAACATCAGAGGGACACCACTTAAGAGGTTTGGGGTTTGATATAGTGCTTTTGGCTCAAAAGAACAAAAGGGAAGGATGAAACCCAAAGGGTGGAGAAACAATGACACTCTGAAAGTCTAGGAATAAATGTGCTGAATTTCTGCAGCATTAATGCTCATGCCCAGTCATGGACTTGCTGAAAGGATCTTTTTTTAGGGGAACTTTTTGTATTTCCTGAGTGTTTGATGCCATATTGGCAAGTCTGCTGCAGTTTGAAATTCCCAGGCTCTTGAGTTGGGGATTATACCATGGAGTCCCCAGTGTGTGAGGTGTTGTGGTACCTGATAGTAGATGTTCTGTGGGTCTTGTTTGATGCTGGAGCTTGGGGTTTCCTAGCATAGACTTTATTTCCAATAGCCTGGTTGGCATGACCTTGAGTACCAAGAGTTTTTGAGTTGTATTTATTAACTTCATCTAACTCTTTGGTGCCAGGAATCAAGTCATTTTTGGAGCAAGTGCTGAATTATGCAAATGTTCTTGGCAAATCCTGCCAGGTAAACTCATTTGCTAGTGAAAAACAGTTGATATGAGACAAAAGCCTCTGAGGTTCTCCTAGACAGGGAATACTGGATGTTTTGAAAAGTGTAGATGTTGATTTCCAGAACCAGCTGGAAAAAAGCAGAGATTTTGGCTTCTAGCATCTGTCTTGTTACAAAGACCACATCCAAACATGCTGAATTAGAGAGTTTTCTCCTCACAGAATTGACTCCACATCGTATCCTAAGAGTCTTGTTTGTGGTGACATGCTGTGCCTGTCTTTTTAGAGAACTCATGACCTCTTTATATCTATTTTGTGGAAAGTGTAACTTTTTTTCATGGATGACCTGTATAAATGTGTGTTACGAATGGGAGAGATTTGAAGCTTGAAAAGCATGTTTGCAGATGACACAGCTTCGTTATGGAATTTATAAATTTAACAGAGTAATATACAAGAGCATAACTATTTTCCTTGAGTAGAATGTATAACAATATATAATAAATTATTCTCCACATAGTTCACCTGCTCTTTACAGTTTTACACAATTCAAACTGTGTGTTTACAGAAAGTTCAATAAATGTATATTTTGTACTATGTACAGATTCCTGGTCCCAAAGAAAATATGTGAACTTAGTTTCTAACTTAACTTTTGAGATTGAACTTTTTTTTTTTCTTTTCTTTCTTTCTTTTATTTTTTTTTTTTGTGGTTTGGAATCAGTTGAACAAACTGCATTATGCCTGTTGTCGATGGTGGAGGCTTGCCTTGGAGTAAATGGGAGCTGGAAATATTTCTAATCTACAAAAGTGATTCCACTAAATAAAACAGGCAATGACATTGTGTTGCGTGTATTTGAGTTGTATGCTATAAAACCTTGTCCTCTTTGGTTTATTGTCACTAATTTACAGATTTATTAGGGCTCCTTCAGTCTTCTCCTTCAAGCTAGTTATATTATAGTGGAATATTGGGTGCTTATTTGGATCATTTGCTCATCACAGAAGGCTCAGGGGGGACCTCATAGTAGCTTCTCAGTACCTGAAGGGAACCTACAGAAAGGCTGGGGGAGGACTGATCNCTACAGAAAGGCTGGGGTAGGACTGATCAATAGGTTCTGTGATGGAAAGACTAGGAGTAATGCATGTGAACTGAGAGAAGGGAGATTCAGGCTAGATATAAGAAAGAAATTCCTTATGTTGAGGGTGGTGAGATGCCCCATTTCTGGAAGTGTTTAAGACCAGGCTGAGCAAGACACTGAGCAACCTGATCTAGTGGGAGGTGTGCCTGCCTATGGCAAGGTGGTTGAGTCTACATGATCTTTAAGTCCCTTCCAACCCAAACTATTCTATGATTTTCACTGTATTTTACACATTGAAGTTCCATGATGCCACCTGTGTTTTTCAAGCGANTTCCCCTGCCTTTCTGTAGGACCCCCTCAGGTACTGAGAAGTTACTCTGAGGTCCTCCCTGAGCCTTCTCTTCTCCAGGCTGAACAACCCCAACTCCTTCAGCCTGTCCTCATAGGGCAGTTGCTCCAACCCTTTGATCATCTTCGTGGCCCTTCTCTGGACCCTCTCCAATAGGTCAATACTGGATCAACTAGAATGCCCAACTTTTGGAAAATCAAGCCATATGTCTTCTGTCCTGATTCAATATTGAAAAATAAAGGATGGACTTCTGCAATGTAATTTATAAGAATTTCAGGATTCTAAAGGATAAAATAAATCTTTGCTCTAATTTTAACCATTAAGATTTGAAGGAATAATTAGCCTATGTGTTTCTATTCACATTTTCTCTTCTGGGAATGTTTGTAGAGAGAAAATTGGTGGGATTCTGACAAGTGACTAAAGCAGGGGAGGGATAAGAAGGTATTTTGCTGTCACCTGGCTTCCCAGGGTTCAACCCCATCCCTTTAAGGGTTAAAAATGAGAACTACTGAGTTGTCAAGCTAAATGAGGACATGTTTTCTGTGGATTACAAAACAAAAACTGCTACAATAGGATTGACTTGGCCTTGGTTCCTATTAATGGAGCCAAAATAGGAGGCAAAATATTTTCTAGTGCTTTCTAGCTCGAGGCTAATTAGTGTTTTATTCCATCTAATTGGAAATTTACCTTTCAGTGTGTTTACCCTTAAAGTCTGTGTTGGGTTTGCGTGGCAAGGTTTTGATGGAGGGTGGTGGGACTACAGGACTGGCTTCTGTGAAAAGCTGCTGGAAGTTTCCCCCATGTCCAATAGAGCTCCAAGATGGAGCTCCAAGCTTGTAGATGGCTCCAAGATGGACCCACTGCTGTCCCAGGCTGAGCCCATCAGTTGGGGCAATGATCCCTCCATGATAATATATTTAAGAAGGGAAAAGAGCTGTACAACAACAGCAGGAGTCAGAACAGAGGAATGGGAACATGTGAGAGAAATAACTCTGCAGACCTCAAGGTCAGTGAAAAAGGAGAAGGAGTTGCCCCAGGATCCAGAGCAGAAATTCCCTTGCAGCCTGTGGTGAAGACTGTGGTGAGGCAGGTTCCTCTCTCCCTGCAGCCTGTGGAAATTAGTGGTGGAGCAGAAATCCATCTGCAGCTCATGGGGGATTCCACTCTGGAGCAGGTGGCTGCTTGAAGGAGGCTGTGACCTTGTGGGAAGCCCCCACTGGAGCAGGTTTGCTGGCAACCCTTGTGGCCCTGTGGACAAGCCAAGCTGGGGTGATCTGTACCTGAAGGCACCAACACTGCAGCAGTTCTTGAAGATCTACACCACATGGGGGGAACCCATATTGAAGAAGTTCTTGGAAGCCTGTCTCCCACAAGAGGAACCCCACACTGGAGGAGTGGAAGAGCATGAGCATTCATCCCTCTGAGTAGGGAGGAGCAGCAGAGACATTGTGTGTTGGACTGACCTCAACTGCCATTCCCTGTCCATCTGCACCACTCAAGGATGAAGAAGTGGAGAAATCAGGAGTGGA
>VZTY01014037.1:0-10807 GCA_013400935.1 Turnix velox | reverse complement strand
CCTCCTGTGTTCTAGCTTGCACCTATTGCCCCTTGTCCTATCACTGGAGGTCACCAAGAAGAACCTGGTTTCATCCTCCTGACTCTCACCCTTTACATATTTATAGACATTAATACTCATTATTATTAAAACCATTTATCCACATGAAAAACAAACCAACACTTCCCCCCCCCCCAAACAAAACCAAGAACAAAACAAAAAAAATCCCCCACAAAATAAACCAAAAAAACCCCTAAAACCTCCACATCACTAAAAACTCCGTTTAATTTACAGGAATATGAAATTCTAGGTTTGTTATCATCAGAAATGGAAAACTTTGGCTGCCTCTATTGAAACAGAAGCTAGGTGTGACATGCAACAGATCTTCTCACAGGAGAAAGTCATATTCTCTTGGCACCAGAAATAATGCTGGCTTTTTTATTGACTCTGTGAGTCAGATCTCTCAGGAGACTCCTAGCTATCTATGTCACTATTTTCATAAAATGTGATTTAAACAATAGCTTAAAGTTAATTGCTGAATTACCAGTAGTCTGCACATTTAGATGTTCAGCCTTAAAATTGTAAGAAAGCCACTGTGAAGAGAGAAATGGTGCTTATGACTGCTAACAAATTACTATTTGAATGGGTAGTGAAAAAGAGATACTGGGTAATAGTTTTTCAATGAGTATCATGTTATTACACAGATAGATAGATGCTGCAGCCTACTATATGGCACTGCTTTGATGCCATACATAATTTCATTCCCCATAAATCATACAATTGAATTAAGGACTGCGTTTGTGCAAAGTAAGTCAGATTTTAATACATCTGCCCTCCTGTTCTGACTGATTTTGCTTTAATGAAAGCCATTCCATTGCAGATGAACTAATACTTCAGGTTTGATGGGGAGAGGGAAGGAGGAATGGCAAAACAGGGATTATTATTAACCTGCTACTGAAAACTATGCATGTAAAAAATGCCTTTCATTTCTCAGGTGTAATTCTGAGCATTTGGTAATAATTTCAGCAACAGAGTAAAGATTCTATTTTCTAATCAGGTTATTCTATTAAAAAAATAAAAAGAAAGAAAATGTGCCCATCTGGAGCTTGCATTACAGCTGCCAAATTTTTTTTTCAGTTTATATCCTAATGGCAAGAAAAAAAACCCAAAACCCTCAGCTCTGAAATTCTACTTGGCATTTCTAGAGAAGACTTAATTTGACATCTTGCTTGACTGTTAAGAGTTTCATGGCTGGTTTTATAGGACTAAGAGGAGATCATTACATCACAGAATGGTTTGGATTGGAAAGGACCTTAAAGATCATCTAGTTCTAACCCCCTGCCATGGGCAGGGACACCTCCCACTAGACCAAGTTGCTCAATCCATCATCCATCCATCCTGGCCTTAAATACCTCCAGGGAGGGGACATCCACAACCTCTCTGTGCTACCTGTTTCAGTGTCTCATTACCCTAATAGTAAATAATTTAATTCTTATATCCAGCCTATCTTTGCAATCTTTTTTCTAAGGTGGGTGGTTGCACATCAGAGTGATTTAAAGCACACTTGAGTATTGCACAGGTCTCCAGCACTCTTAAATGAAGCCATTTTGGACCTGAACACAGCAAACACTGGCTAAACATTAGGCACACCACACTGGCTTTACCTTTTATCTCTCCCTTTCCCTCAACTGATCTATTTTTCCTGCTAAACACCTGCTAAAAAGCTGTCAAAGGTGCTTAATGACACATATTTAAGCAGAGTACAGTACGTTCAGCTGAGCAGAATTAATTCCAGTCAAGGACTCAGCATCTGTTCAGTGCACTTTTTCTGGGGATTGAGTGATTATGGGCAAGCAACACCAAAGCTCAACTTATTGATCAAATATACCCTCAGTGAGTATTTATCAGATGAGCCACTCACCATTCTTTACCCTCTGCAGCTAGACCCCTTTGCAGCTTGGGTCTTGGTTACAGCTAGAAATGGAAAGCTGTAAAATCTAGATGCTTCAGAATAACAGCCTTCAAGTACTCGTGTTTTAATAACCTAAAGTATTGGCAAAAATACAAAGGAATACTTTACGTGCTTACTAACAAGCTGTTTTATCTATTTCAATGTAAATAAACAAAAAAAAGCAGAGTGAATCAGCCCTTTTATCCTTATGAGGCTTCACTGGGAAGAAGTACAGCATGTAACTGAGACTAACAAATATGCAAAGAGCCAAAATTGAGTGCTTCCATTCCTCTGTCTTCCTCAAAGCTGTCCAACCAGCTACTCTGAAATAGAGAATTGTCAACGAAGAGAAAATTAGGAGTAAAAAAAGTGTCTCCTACAATATGGTCTTTGAAACAACTTAGAGTCCTTGATCCAGTGTCTCTGCCACACAGCTCAGGAAAATAATTCAAGGAAGAACATGTCTTGGGCTCTGTACAAATATTGTGCTTGTTTTTCTAATCTTCTAAAGACAAGAAAAGGCTAGATCAGCAACAACCATTCAACTCTAGCTTGCAAGGGTGCTCCCTCCATTCACACTATTTATTATCATAGAACAGTTTGGGTTGGAAGAGACCTTAAAGATCATCTAGTTCCAGCCCCCTCCCACTAGATCAGGCTGCTCAATGCCTTGTCCAGCCTGGTCTTAAACACCTCCAGAGAGGGGGCATCCACAACCTTTCTGGGAAACCTCTTCCAGTGTTTCACTACCCTCACCATAAAGAGCTTCTTTCTTCTATCTAGCCTAAATCTACCTTCTTCCAATTTACATCACTTGTGTCTAGTCCTTCTATCACATACCCTCGTAAAAAGTCCTACCCCTCTTCATTGAGTGTGTCCCTACCTAGTGGACTTTCTGGCTGTTCCACTGCAAATGAAATTCTTGATATCTCCTCTTCACTATACTGGAATATTCATACTGTTACATCCACATTCTCTTTAGGCATCTGTAAAAGTTCTTAAACTTAAAAGTTTAAGGTTAAACAGGGTACGGGGGGCAAGGGATGAGAAAACCCAACAAACCTAAACCCCTCATACAGAGCCAAAACAGGCATCAAGTTATTCAAGACTATTTTCACTGAAGCCAGTCCCTGAATTTCACCAGAATAACAACCAAGTCAAACATCTGTGCACATAAAATGCCCAGAAGACATCAGAGAGCAAATTATCCTGGCTCATGCTGCTAAATCACTTATACTCCAAGACAGAAGAGGCCAGCTCATGCATGTTCCTCAGATCTGCTTCCAGAAGTTCTGGTCTTCTTCCCAAATACAGATTCATGCCCTTTTGAGGACTGGTTGGGTCTGTGAATAAGCAGAGATCAACTTCCCAACCCAACTCAGTTCTAACAAGTGCCAAATGCCATTTGCTTTCATGAACATCAACTGGAAGATACATAATGTGCAATACAGGCAAAGACCTTCCAACTTCAGAGCTGGAGAGTATTTGATAAGTTCTTGTAATAATTATTCATCACATCAGTTCCTTACAGACTTCTCCATGAAAATCCTTGCAAACAGTACACTGTGACAGGGAGGGGAAAACAGCAGTAAAAAAATCCTAGCCATAGTGACTGTCAAGCCTTTCAAAATATGAAATTTTTAATGAATATTTTAAGATTACATGTTTTGGTTGGGTTACTCTTTGGTTACACCTTGGAATGAGGAAGGTTATTTACAATTGTTGGATGAATATTTTCTTCTGAACGTGAGTCATCATGTACTTGGCCATTAATCTTTTCTGTTTAGACAAGAAAACAGCAAAACATTGAATGGTAGTGCAGTGATCTGTTGTGATGGGAGCAGCAGAAGGTGGTGATGGGCTTTGGGCAGAGGTGCCATACTGCCTTCTACAGGGTGGAATGTCGAGTTTACACTATTTAATCTGACATTTTACCTTAGCTCTATAGTAAATCAAAGGCTGCCCAGAGAGATTGTGGGGTCTCCTCTGGACACATTCAAAACCCACCTGGACACCTTCCTGTGTGACCTGATCTGAGTGTTCCTGCTCCAGGAGGGGGATTGGACTAGATGATCTCTCCAGGTCCCTTCCAATCCCTGACACTGTGATTCTGTGAAGCTTAATGCAGTTTATAAAGCATAAAATGTGTTAAGTCTACATTAGTTTTACCTTTATAATTTGAACAGCTACACTGCTTAATAACAATCATGACTTAGCTATGATGAATAATTTTTAAAGGCCTTCTACAGTTCTCCCCATACATCAAAATGTAAAAATGAAAGTACCAACCTGTAGTTTAAGTCTCTCTCAGAAGAAACTGCAGCTTTTCATGATCTTTCTGGAATTGTGTGCTAAATTGAAGTTGGAGCCTGCTGTTCTGAGCAGCAAAAGGTAATGCTGCTATTTCAGACACACCAGCCTTGTGATACCCTCTGAGTACAAAACTTCAAGGCACAGAGAAGTTACTAGTCCCTTCCAATCAATTTTCTCCATCACTATTCCCATCTCTAGCCTCTGTTCTAAGGTTTATAACTTGGCAGAAAAAGTTTACACTAGGCTGAAATTTATTCTTTGATGTTTAAGGAGCCAAAGAGCTATTGGTTTGGTTGGTTTTGGTTTGTTTTGGGGTTTTTTTGGGGGGGGGTGTTTGTTTTTTCCTTTGTTTGTTGGTTTTGGGGTTTTTTTAACTATGAAATTGTTTCTCTGGTTGTAGGAGAGAGATGAGGGATTTTATGCCAACAAAAAAATAGGTAAATAATCTAATGCCTATAAACAGTTGTGCCAAGCAACTTATCTATGAGAAATAATTTTTGTTATTCAAAATTATCTGTCTCTTGATCCATCTGACCTCAATGATGACCATTTCTGCAATGCAGATTGCTTTAAATGGCATTTATTACCTATCTGGTGAAAATAACCCCTTCATTGCAGGGGGGTAGGAACTAGGTGATCTTTAAGGTCCCTTCCAACCCCAAAATACCTATGATTCTATGAATATGGGAATAGTAGGCAGGCCACCATTATTGTTAAATAAAGTAATAGAATTTCTTTGCTTACAGACACTCAGAAACATGATAACTCTCAGTCACACCACTGCAAAGTCAGAATAACTCCATTTTTACTATTAAGTTGATCCACAGGAATTGCAGTCCTAGGATTAGCAAGAGAATTTGGTTGGTTATGCTAAGATTATGTTAAGATTAGATTGAATCTTTAGGGCCCAATGAAAGTACAACTGCACATCTACCTACTCTGTTCCCAGTATGGATGAAAACTGCTCTATGAGACCTCCCTGATGTATTGGGGAAGAAAAATACTGGTACATCTTAGTAATTTCCCTCTCACAAAGCTGCTAAGAAAGGTGTGGTTAGGAATCACAGCTCCACAAGCTTGTCTTCCTGCCTGCTTTCCAAGAATCCTGCTCTGGGGATAGTGGAAAAGGTTGTAAAAAACAACTGTGTGGATAGATAGTGTATATAAAGTGGTCATTTCCAAATATGTAACCATTCTGTGAAACATAGGCACGAGGAGATTTTGAGGAATAGTTTCCAGATAATGTTTGAAAACATCAAGAGAGAGCACTGGGCTGTGATACATCCTTAATTTCTGCCCCTCTTTGAGTGGGTGACCACAGCTCAGGCTGAGTGGGAAGCTCCTCACCATCTTCTTGAAAGACACAAAAGATGCTTGAGGATAAGAAGAGAAAAAGAGGATGAATGTATGACTTCTTGAGGAGGACAATACTCAAGTAGGGTTCCCAGGAAACAGAAACACAGGATTTCAATACTGTGTTTTAATCAGTAATTTAATCAGGATTGGAGCTTTTCATTTTTGAGGGTCTCTTGGTTTTGATATTTTCCTTGAAAAGCTTCTTTTCCTCCTTCTTGTTCTCTTTTGAAGAGCAAATAGTTTTTAACATATGAATTATAAAAAAGTGTTAGGTAGAAGACACAGAAAAACAATGATATAATTAATTCAGCGATGAATTAAAGACAGATCTCAGAATTAAAGATACAACCACAGAAGGAAAGAAATCCAACAAACAAGGAGCTGCAAACATGAGATGTCTGTTCCGAGGCTGAAGTTTGTTTGGCAGCACAAATGTTTAAACAGATGAAATCTCTAAAAAAGAGAGAAGAGACAAAGTCACTTTTAACCTGCTGAAGGAAAAATGTTTTCAGGATTTAATAACAATATTCTCAGAAAATTAGGGAAGCAAGGAAGCAACACAGCTGTAAGATCATGTTTTCAGCATGAGACCATAGCAAAAAATACAAATAAAACCAATAAAAGTCCATCCCCCCCCTCGAAAAAAGCTTCTTCAGGTGAATTATGGGCAGAGATTTTCTGCTTTAAGCTTCTGCAACAAGCTTCTGAGATGGTTTCAACCATTTCCCACCTTGGAGAAGCCAAAGCAGTGTCATATTCACTGAAGTGCAACGTAAAACAGCATCTCTTATTAAATGATGCTAAGCTTTTTATAAAAGCACCTACAAATCTCTTCTTAAAGTGATTTCATAGTCACTGATGGCTCCTGCCTGGCTTGTACAGTAGCTGTAAAAAGAGAAGGAAGAAAAACCTCCAAAACAACAAATTTCCATAAATCAAAGGAAAATATGATTTTAAATATGATTTAAAACCCAAAATGAGCAATCTATTTTATCCCGGCTCTTGCAGTTGAAAGGCACATCTGTAAACTTGCCTGGGCAGCTTAACGTGCAAAGACCCAGTTGTCTTGAAAAATTACCCAAGATCTGTATCAAATTAAATTTGCCTAGCCCTACAGACAGCATTAATAATTTGTTCCTTAGCCAGGATTCCCAGGAAAGATCTGGTTTTGTCATCAATATTGGGAAAATATTCTGTTCCTACTGTATCCAGGGTGAAGTCTGCTTTAATCGAGGCAACTGATGGCAAAGTTGTGCCGAAGTCACTCCAGTCTCAGCATTTCAGATCAAGTTTGTCATGAAAAGAAGCAGGGAAATTCTGGGATGTCTAAATTGATTAGAAAGAGAAGAGAAGGCTCTGAGGGGACCTCATAGTGACTTATCAATACCTGAAGGGGGCTACAGAAAGGCAGGGGTAGGATTTTTTAATAGGATATGTGATGAAAGGACTACGAATAATGGAAGCAAATTGGAAGAGGGGAGATTTAGGCTGGATATAGGAAAAAAGTTATTCACTGTGAGGGTGGTAAGACCCTGGAACAGGTTGCCCAGAGGTTGTGGATATCCCCTCANACCATTCTATGATTCCATAATATCTATAAGAAGTGACAAACTATCACTTTAGTGACACTTGACTTGACTGTAGGGGCAGGCTTACATGTAGGTGGGATCTGTAGTTGCCAGGAGAGAAACAAACGTATTGAAATTAAGAAAAAGGTATGAAAAACGTTAAATGCAGCTCATAGTATCTTATACCAGAGAACAACACAGCATAAAGTATATGATAGTATGATTTTTCAATATGAAAGGAAAATATATTTCTTCAGCTTTATCTCAAGAGCCAGACTCTTAGATGTTAAGAGGTGACCAATCAATCTACTGGATCATCCAGGAGAGTTCTGTTGCAAGTATTTGTACCTGATCCAGACCATCTGTGGTTACAGCTTCAAATCATCACTGAAAAACACCATCAGGAGGAACATTATACCTCTGTAAAATGAGGGCAGACTCATTCTGGCTATGAGAGACATTTCTAGCTATTATGAAGCTAATGGTGTGATGGCTTTTACTTCCAATTCTGGGGCATAATCTGGTCTGTTGTAGGATTTAGAAAGGAATTATTTAATTAATATAAGTGATGAGAAGTTTCCACTCCTGGAACTTGCACCAGTGGCACAGCAGCAAACTCAAGGAGCATCTTTGTAACTTACTTAGACATTGACTGCGAATCACAGAATATCAGGGATTGGAATGGACTTGAAGAGATTATCTAGTCCAAACCCCCTGTTGGAGCAGGAACACCCAGATCAGGTCACACAGGAATGTGTCCATGTGAGGTTTGGAACTCTCCAGAGAGTTTGGATGTCTCACCCTGACAAAGTTTTTTCCTCATATTTCTGTGGAACCTCTTATGTTCCAGCTGGAGAGAGATGCAAACAATTGATAAGATGCAAACCAGTTTAATATAACTATTTTTGCTAGAGGGTAGAGTGCTCCCCATAATATTACAGGGAAGTTATTAAAAGCCCTTACGGGCACTTCATTTTCTTCCTGGACCTCAGCAAAAGGCAAGCTGCCATNTTTTTTCCTCATATTTCTGTGGAACCTCTTATGTTCCAGCTGGAGAGAGATGCAAACAATTGATAAGATGCAAACCAGTTTAATATAACTATTTTTGCTAGAGGGTAGAGTGCTCCCCATAATATTACAGGGAAGTTATTAAAGGTATTAAGGGATATTTAACTTATTTCTGCACAGCCACAAAAGGCAAGCTGCCATTAAACATCCCACCTGGCAAACTCGGGCTGGAGAGGCTTTATTGGCCCCCCTTCACTTGTGATAGAGACATGCTCCAGTTGCTCCTGAAGCTCTGATAATGCAAAGGTTTTAACACCTCATTGCACTGCAGAACCACATCTGCCCTGAAGAAGGATGGGAGCACTCTCAGAGCTGCCAGAGGCTCAGGAGAAAAGGATTTCTAGAGAAATCCAATCACATTTTCACACAGAATCAGGGGATTTATTCATAAACAGAACACGAGACACTACTGCTTTATTAATTCCTACTGGATGAGGTTTTAGATTCAGATTTAGTGTGTTAAGAACCTGAGCACCACCTTAAAGTTTTAAATAGTTGTGGAAATGTTTATTTAAGTAAGCCAACTTCATAATTTTTATAAACCAGTAACAGTCAACAAGAAAAGTTTCTTGGAATTCTGGAAGAACATCTAGAATTAGACTAAAAAGAGTAATATTTCTTTTGTCTAAATAAGAATCTGAATGCAAGGGGTCAAATTTTGTATGCTCAGCTGTTACACAAGACCTGATTCAACATCACTTGTAGTTTAGCACAATGGAGTGGTGAAGTGTTAACACACAGCATTTGAGAAAAGCAGTGTTTGAGAAGTGGATGTTCCTCCTTTTCATTGGGGAAACAAGTGAAAGTGTTCTCAAAAACACTGCATTTAACTTTGTTTCCTCTGAATTGTGGAGCTTATGATAGAAACACAGTTCCTAACTCCCCTCTCCTTCCCCTGAGAGCTTAGATAAATAAAATAAAATCATAGAATGGTTTGGGTTGGAAGAGACCTTAAAAGATCATCTAGTTTCACCCCCCCTGCCATGGGTAACACGGAGATGAACTTCTACCAGCATCAGCCAGCCTTGCTCTTGCTGCTGGGAGGGATCCCACCTCCTATGTGCTCCATCCAACATGGGAAATGGAGATCCATCCTCACCAGCACATCCCAGAGCTGCTTCCCCTCTGCTCTGCTCCTTTCCCCAGGGAGCATCTCACCAAAACCCACCTGAGAGCTCCACACCACTACTTCTTGCACCCATCATCATGTCCCGAGACAGTTCCATGAGGAAAACCAGTGATCCCAGTTGCTCTTTTGAAGACATTAATTGCAAAAGATTTCCTATAAATACCTACTAAGGAATAAAAAAATTCTCTTTTGAATATTTTTCCACAATTGCAGTAAACCCCCACTTGCAGGACAGTGGTTAATTCTCACTTAACTAGGTCTCCAGGTNGTAAACCCCCACTTGCAGGACAGTAACTCACTGTGGTTAAGTGTCACTTAAGTAAATCCAGGCTTATCACCTTCTCTAAATGAGCAAGCAGGGGACTTCATTGCTTCTGCAGAAGTCCCCAGCTGTCTCAATTCCCTTTCCCAAAGGCCACAGGTGACTCAACAGGGCCAGCCTCCACAACTCCTAAATTTCCAACTCTGCCTACATCTTTATTCAGTCACCTAACCAAAGGGATCAAGTGCCACCTTTATGCCATCCACAACATTCACAGGGCCTGATGGATGGGACACAGAAGGCTCACGCAGTACCAGAGCAGCAGATTGAGGGCATCTCATCTATGTTTAGGCAATGGAGGAGATAAAAAACATCACTTCTAATAAAGCACAACTCTGTCAGCTAACACAAAAAAAATAGTAATACCATGACAAAATAATGTTAATTTCTTCCTTTTCTGAGAGCATGCTTTGGATTAACCCACACGCACCTTCTCCAATTCCCACTATTTTTCTCCATCTTCTCAGCAGATAGTTTCCCTTCCCCTCAGCAAGCACTGAGAAAAGGATCTCACTGGTTTGAAAACACTTCCCTGGGAGAGCACATTCGTGCCTTTGAATTCCCCATTAGCAAGTCTCCTTCTCATCACCTTCCTCTGGCAAACAATGTCCTTCTCTCTGTGCTTTGTACCTGCCTGAAGCTCAGGAGTAACAAGCTGGTTTACCCCAGCTTGTAATCATCTCTGCCCCAGAGGCCTTCATTTATTCAATGATCATTGAAATTTAATAGTTTTCAATAATTAGCAGGGCAACAAGTACAAAGTTTTGCTGGGATTTCCCCAATAGGAAGGACAACAGAGTGAGCAGCTGCCTCTCACATTAAGAAAAGAAAAAAGCTCACAATCTGACCTACAGTCACACTGAGTCCTCAGTATCAAGGTTTAATTGTTCAGAGCCAAATTGTTAGCATGTCTCATTAAATAAAACTTTGTCTAATTATAAAATGTCAACTCCAGATTGTATTCCCTGCACTTGTAGAGATACATGAATATCCCAGCTCCCCACTAAATGTCATTCATCCACTTTTAGAAACATTCATATTCAAAATTATTCAGATTCTTCCAAGTGCCTCAGTGACAAGGGAGCTTGTACTCTTATGTCAGGTGCTGCTGACAATCCAAA
>VZTY01014033.1:85853-126654 GCA_013400935.1 Turnix velox | reverse complement strand
TCTCTGGAGGTGTTCAAGACTAGGCTGGACAGGGCACTGGGCAGCCTGGTCTAGTGGGAGGTGTCCCTGCCTATGGCAGGGGGGTTGGAACTCGATGATCTTTAAGGTCCCTTCCAACCCAAACTATTCTATGATTCTATTCTATGAATCACCTGAGACTGAAAATCTGGGCAAATATGCTTAAAAATAAGAATAAGAATAAATAATTACAACAATAACAATTATTGTTATTATTATTTAAATTAAGCAGTTGGATTTCTAGGAATATAATTTACAGCAAATCTTTTACTAGTTTCTTACAGTTTCCCCTGGTTCATTGTCATGCAACTAATAAAGTAGAGAATCCTTCTTACAGTGGATGCTGTGTTACCCATTGCAAAATATTTTGTTATTGCAGTATAAAATGCGAGTAGAAAATTACTTTTTCTGCAAAATTAAACTTGCATCTTAAAATTTCAGCAGGGTGCAACTGTTTTGTAAATAAGATGCAGCTGTTTTTTCATATTTAGTTCGTACTGCAATAGTGGTATGAACTAACAGATAAACCATTGACTCCCTGCTGCCATTATCTATTCTTATTTCAGTTTTCCTGGGAGAAGCAGCACAGGGATGTGTCATTGAATGCTCATGAATGAACATTTTGTAATTTACTCTCACTCTTGGGAAGATGCAAGAAAAATATATCTGAAGTTAGACAAATTGAGTTTCATTCTAATTCTAATATTCTCTCTATGTACACATGTGCAAAGTGGACCATTTGAACTTCTGTATTAAAAAAAAGTAACAATTAGTTAATTACATAAGAAATTAAATAATGGATGAGGCTAGATTTTGGGTTTCCCACTACTCTGCTACTTAACAAATATTTAACCAGTATGCCATACTACAACAAGAGATTTCAAATAAAGAACACTGAAATTAATAGAGACTCAGTACAAAATATGACATGGTCCTTCACCTACTCACAATTAATTCCAACTTGGCCTTTCAAAAATCATAAAGTTGTCAACTATTGAGAGTTTCTATGTGAAGAAGGGGATACAGACAAATCCTTTAGCATTTCATGAAGGGATAATGCTACTTGGGTTTGTAGTGACTGCGGAGGATCATTTTCCCGTAGTCTATTCACCTTAATAAGGCTTTTGGCAGATCAGCATTCACTCATAAGTGAGAAGTAATGAAATATTTATTAATTTAAGACAATTATTTAGCAAAGCTTGATAATAAATGTGATGGTGTTTTACAAGGCTTGATGTCAAGGTAATGTATTATTATTTACTGTTTAGAGGACAGGATCAGACAACCTTTCAGGGAAACCCTTACTTTGAGTCACAAGGTTCAGAAAGGACTCTCTTGCTTTGTAAACTCCTTCTCAGAAAGCAGCCTAGGTATGACTGAATCCAATCCAAGTCTCAGACTTGATCAATGGTTTATGTCTAAAGCATTACACATATATGCAATTGATCCTTTATATCACTTAGCTAAGATTTCTAGGTTCTTACCCTGCTCTTACTCACTTCCTGAGAATTTATTGCATTGGGCAACCTCTCAGCCTTGAGGAGCAGAGAAGCATAGAGCTTCCCCATTCAAGGGGACATCCTGGTGTGCAGCCCACTGATGTACAGATCTGGAAGACTGTCCACTGTTCATGGAACAGGATAAATGACCTATAGTCATATCTATGTAGCNTATAATGATATCTTGCTTGCATCAATCGCTGGCAAATTGATGACCCACATGGGTCATCATAGCCATATGGGGGGAAAAAGGGGAGACAATACTGCCACAGCATTGGCCATGTATGGTACCCTGAACAGCAAATGTGCAGAAGTTCACTGAAGACAGCATTTTGCAGCTGGTAACAGATTCCATGCTGTACAGTGTCTGTCTAGGAACAGTAGCGGGTACTGGTACTGGCAAGCAAACAGCAGACAGGAAANACTATGACTATGTATCTTATGCAAACATATATATTGAAGTGCCTTTGAACAGTATAATGATATCTTGCTTGCATCAATCGCTGGCAAATTGATGACCCACATGGGTCATCATAGCCATATGGGGGGAAAAAGGGGAGACAATACTGCCACAGCATTGGCCATGTATGGTACCCTGAACAGCAAATGTGCAAAAGTTCACTGAAGACAGCATTTTGCAGCTGGTAACGGATTCCATGCTGTAAAGTGTCTGTCTAGGAACAGTAGCAGGTACTGGTACTGGTAAGTAAACAGCAGACAGANATAGCCATATGGGGGGAAAAAGGGGAGACAATACTGCCACAGCATTGGCCATGTATGGTACCCTGAACAGCAAATGTGCAAAAGTTCACTGAAGACAGCATTTTGCAGCTGGTAACGGATTCCATGCTGTAAAGTGTCTGTCTAGGAACAGTAGCAGGTACTGGTACTGGTAAGTAAACAGCAGACAGAAAATCCACTATATTCACTTTTGCCTCAGGATGTACACTGCATGGTATGAAGGACTGGTAATTTTCTATTTAATTACCTTTTTAATATTTCAAAATTACTGATGAACAAGTGGCTGCAGATGAACATCAGCTGCAAAGATTTTGTTCAGTCAACAGGAACAAATCTTCCCTTATACAGTAGTTGTTCCTTTTTACTGACATTGATGAATGAGTGACAGCTATTATAATAAACCTATTTGTTACATTTATTCTGCTCTGGCAGGAGGATTGGACTTGATGATCTCTCAAGTTCCTGTCGAATTCCTGACCTTCTGTGATTGCACGATATGATTCTGGCACTAGGCACCTAATTTTCTGACCTTAAATAATGTGCACAGAAATATTTTAAATCTCAAATTAAATCCTAGAAGTTTATGGTGATACATGAGCTACATGGCCTACCTGAAGGTGTCACAGCTCAGAACAGAGCATAGTTTTTTTTGTCTTTGGGTCTTCAGAGCACCGTTTTTTTAGCCTTTGTGTCTTGGGTACCATTTACTCATGGGAATTTGACCTGTTTTGTAAAACAGTAATTAAAACAGCTGCCTGGACAACGACTCTTTTGACAGACAAAGTCAATTGACTGTATATTAATGAGTGAAAATAATTTCTATCAGAATTTCAAAAATTATGGAAGGATTATCTGTTTTACTGCAAACAAGGCAGATTTCTCTAACAAACTTGTGAATCCATACTATCCTATTTATGTGGTCTTTACCACTGACTTTTTCATTCAATATAAGTAGTACTTGAAAACTGCAGTACAATTAGAAATCAGTTTATGAGGTAGAAAATCTCTTTAAATGATAACTAGAAGAAGGCATTTAGTTAATCAGATTTTATAGCAGTTCCTAGAGGCAGTTCCTGGGTATTGAGAGAAATTAGGTAGATAAAACATATAATTGCAGGCTATATCATCATTGCATAACAGCAGGGAAAAAGTATTCCAATGAGCTGTATCTGCAAAAGTGAAAACAGGCAAAATCCCCTAGTATTGCATTTCTAGGGTCCATGTAAATTGGCACTGCAATTGGCTTAAGTTCTTATTCAGAAATTTGAGATTTGAATTTGTAAATCCTTTCCACATGCAATGCTTTGAATGGATGACAAAAGTATCCTTGCTGCATAAAAAGTAATGCAGCAACTAGAAAAAAAAGTATACTGTAAAATTTGCAGATTACTTTGTAAATCTATGAGTTTCAACAGCCTTTTCAACACTCTCCGAGAATTTACAAAACCAATAATTTTGTCTTTCTGCTCCTTCTACAGTGATCCATTCAAAGTACTATATTGTTTTATTCAGATCCACATTACATGTATGTCTGTCACAAAGTTTGAAAGAATTTCACTAAGTTTTCTTCTTAAAGTTTGTGAATACTTTCAGTAAGGAATTAACAAAAGTTGAAGTAAAAGTTACTGTGCATACTGTATATAGAAACATACCTCTTCTAACCCTCAAAACAGAGGACCAGCTGGTAGTGAGTTTAAAAAAAAGTTGTATGCTATAGAATCATATTCCTTCCTAATCTTAAACCGTGGATTTTGTACTTAAAACACTAACTACTTCTGTTTTCTGAACTTCTGTTTTGAAAGCATCTTATAGGTTTCCCTTTTAGATTAGAGCACAAGAAAGAGGAAAATTAATCCTGCAAATTATTACTCCAGCCAGGACTGCATGTCCTATGTTCATTGAAAAAGTCATTTGGGATTTACAGAGGTGTTTGATTTCTCCTATTATGAGAGCGCTTTAGGTCTTGGACTGCTGGATGACATCCAGGGTTGATGGACACATCCGTTTACATTGTTCCTGTGATCATAGTTCCCCTGACAGGAAAATTGAAGTTGAAATACCTGTAGTTCATACCAGTAAATTCTCAAGTTCCTCTGAGAGGAAGGAAGGACTGCTAGAGAATAATGACTTTGTCAATCTCCTTGTGGCATTTACTTGTCTGACCTCACTAACTGGAAGACCTTGAGATCTGCTGGTAAGTGGCAAGATTAAATGGTATTGATCAGAATGAGAATATAATATAACTATATTTTGAAAGATATTGAACTATGTATTATTTTTTGCATTCAAAAAAGTATATGACTTTGAATTAAGCATTATTAAAGGCAACTCATGCCTTTTTCTTTCCCTCTGCACTTTCCTCATAAAGTCTTTTATCTGTTCTTCACAGTGACAAATAGCTTGTAGTCTTCTGGAAAATATTTTTCATTTATTTGTAAGACCATAAACCTATTAGCCTCTCTCTCTAAGATAAATGTATATATTTCTGCCAAATTTTTTTTTCTGTATGTCTTACCAATGACATTTTTAATGAGGATCCAAGAATACAATGTAGTAATTGTATGCTGTAAAGAAATATTACTGAGTCCAGGATCAACAGCCAGAGAAGATTCTTAATGTGCCATTAAGCAGTAAACTCACAGCTGCATGATAGTGTCTAAGTAAATGTTGAGCATAATCATTTACATCCAGAATAAAAGAAAACATGTATAAAAGTAAGGAAAGGTCAGTGTTTTACATCTTCTAATTATATTTTGTTCACATTAAAAATGTCTTTTAGAAAGAGTAGTTAGTGTAAGGATCAGTCAAAGGGAAAAAATATGTGATTAAGTATTTAAAGGAGAAGAGAAGGATTGTGTGGGTATAAGAGTTTCTGATGCTGACTGGAATGCTGCAGTAGTACTAAACAGTAAATAGCATCAAATGCACATTATAGATCAAAGAGAAAGTAGTAAAGAGCAGAGCTTTCCTCACACAATGTAATAATACTAATGCTCAATTTCTATTTGTAATCATGTTAGAATGTTGAAGGAAAATAAACTACAGTGACATTTTAAGTAATGTTTCCATTCCTAGCAAAAGAGAGAGGAGAGACTGTTGAAATATCAGCACTCAGAATTGCCTGTTGACAGGGCACACACAAACAAAACATTGGTGCTATCCAAAAAGATTACAAAAAAAAGGTCTTATAGCTGTAAACATCTCAGACTTTTTCAAGTCCTTGGGACACAGTTTCCAAGCATCTGGAGAAGAGATAGATATAGTCAGGACAGCTGGCCTCAACTCATCAAAGGGATATTCCATATCATGTGATAACATACTCAGTTTATAAAGCTGGGAGAAGAGGAAATGAAAAGATGGATTTCCTCAAGACCTGTTTGCTGCTGGGAAGCAGTGAATTAATTCCTTGTTTTGCTTTTCTTGTGAATGTGGCTTTTGCTTTACTTATTCAACAGCCTTTATCTCAATCCATTATTTTTTCTCACTTTTACTTTTGCCATTCTCTTCCCCAACCCAACTGGGGAAGCAGAGAACTTAGCAAGTGCCAAGGAGGCCCCACTTTCCAGCTGGGGTTAAGTAACGAAAAAAAGGTGAAACATCCTCTTTGATTCTTAACAGGTTTTGGACTGTGAATGATGATACTCTTGCTTTAAAGAAAGATGGATAAGGCTACATAAAAATAAGGCTTAGAAAAATAAACAATTTATGCTCCGAAGAAAGATTGCAAGAATAAAGTTTCAAATCTATGACTGAAAACCTATGGAGATAAGTACATTCAGATTAAAATATGATGACAACAGCTATGACTCTACTCCTTCACCTAAGGCCTCTGAGGAGAACAGAGCTAGGGAAAAATATTAAGCTTCATCTATTGTTTTTTTTCTCTTCTGTTTTGAAGTCTTGTCCTTAGTGGTAGTGTTACATTTGACTATGTGGGAATATGTTGAAGTGTGTAAATTTTGAGATACTTGGTTTCCTAGTCACACTGGATATGATTGCTTCCTCACAGGAAGTAAGAGGGATTGTAAATTCCTGTAGAAACAGTATCTGTTATTTTTAATTAATAATAGACTTATTACCAGTAAACAAAGTCTTTTATTGTCAATAGAAGAAAGTATAAAGGATGAGAGAATATCAGAGTTACATTTAGCTGTGCACTCCCGCTAGCCCACATTTTCAGCCCAATGTGTGCAGTCAGCATGTACAGTAAATTTAGATCTTACATTGTAACATCAGCAGCGAAGGGCTGTTGAAGATAAATTTGATCCTACTAACCTTTACAATATAGCTGCCAGTGTAAATGGGATGGGGGTGCCCAGAAAGAGATTTGAGATGAATTTGCTTATATCTCTCCAACGGAAAGCTCCTCAAAAACAGAAAAAAGGCTTTTCAAATTAATTAGAATAATTAAGCTTTTTAAAATTCAGAGCAATAAGTTCTGATATGAATAATAAACACGTGTGTTTATATGCTGGACTCTTCAAGATCTGTCTGCCATTAAAAGCAAGTCTTTTCTTCTTAGTGCTGCTTCAATCAGACAAATGGGTTCCCACATCACAATGAAATCTTTGCAGTCTTCTTCTCATAAGAAATCTTTTTCTGGGATTACCTACATCAGTTCATTGGTTTGTATCAGCAGCGTATTGCTGTGGTCAGGTTTGCTTTCAGAAGCTGTCTGGAGGGATGAAATGGCTTCAAAAACATGGAGTTTACTTTCCATCACATTTTTTGATGTCAATAGACTGTACAGATGAAAAAAATTGATTCAGGCTTTTTAGAAGCTGTTATGAATCTGAGTTTACTGAGCAGAAGAGTTCATGAAAGGTCACATTGAAATCCATTGTGAAGGAAAGCATGCTTTTGAAAGTACTATCCATAGCAATTGATAATGCATAAACATTGAAAATAATTATAGATTTGTGGTCATGCCAGTGATACATTTCTCTCATAAAATATCATTGTATATTTTAAACTTGTATCTAAAGAAAAAAATTCAAGGTATTTCTTCAATGTTTTGATTTTAAGGAGCAAAATATAGTAAGACATCTCCTCACCAAATAATATTGCACTGATGGAATTGGTATGAAAGAGTTAGCCTTTGAATGTCATGTCTTTTCTCCTCTGATATTCAAGTTTATATTATTTATTTATTTTACCTTAGGTAATTTCCCTCTGCTGGAAGTTTATTGAAGCTTAATGTTGGCTGTCATCTCTGAAGATGATTCAATATTGTAAAGAATGCAATTTTTATGTTTTTAAGATGCCGAATGTATGTGCTTCTCTTCCAGTAAAAATGTGTTTATTTACCAGGGTGTCAGAAATATATCTATTCTTGAAAATTTAAAATTTTGATATAGTGTGCTTTGAGTTTAAAATATGTTAGAGAAGAAATAGTTTTCTCCAGCTTAGGAAAAGCCTGATCTAAGACAGCATGTTCAGTGTCAACTTGCTTGTATTTGCACATAAAAATGCCATCTTTGAAGCATGGCAAGTATTTGGATTGCAAAGAAAAAAAGACTACATCCACGGATAAGATTTTTCTTTAAAGGACTTTATAATTTCATTCCTTTCTGAAGTAAAAATGTTGCTTACCTAACCCTACTTCCCAAAGAAGACTAAGCTCTGGAATAGAAGATGATTGTGAAACAGATCTGAGAAAAATATTGCCTGAAGTTAGGCAAGACTATTCTTTTATTTACAACTGAGTAATCAGCATGAGAAATGTGGGAATTTTTTCCCCCCCATTTTACTAATAGTCAGTTTCCTGAACATATTTTATACATCTTGGAAGTCCCTCCACTCAAAACTGCTGAGCAGTCCTGTTTATTATAAGCAACATCGAATTACTGAGTGCTTCGGGGATCTTTAAGGGTCATCTAAATCAATCCTCCTGCAATGAGCAGGACACCTTCAGTCAGATCAAATTTCTCATGGTGCCATCCAACATGAATTTGAATGTTTCCAGGGACGTCATGCCTATCACCTCTCTGGGTAATCTGCTCCACAATTTCACCACCCTCATGCAAAAAAATTCTTCTTTATATCATGTATAAACATACCATCTTTTAGTTTAAAACTATTTCCTCTCATCCTGTCACAACATGTACAATTAAAAAATTTGTCCCTATCTTCCTTGTAAGTCCCCTCTAAGAAACATAGGGCCTGCTATAAGGACTCCCTAGACCCTTGTCATCTCCAGGCTGAACAACTCCTACTCTCTCAGCCTGTCCTCATAGAAGAGGTGCTCCAGCCCTCTGGTTATCATCATGGCCCTGCTCTGGACCCATTCTCACAGGTCTCGATCTTTCTTGAATCATTACAAAAGATTTTTTGTAACATCAAGGCACTAGATGAAGTACTACCATAAGGTGAAAACCAATGGAGACAGGAAATACCTGAAGGATAAATGAGTTTTTATTAAAACCACAAGAGCATTACTGAGTTTATTTTATCTTATTTTCTCATCATTAATTTGTGAATTGCATCTGGCTGTATATTCCACTTAGACTAGAAGGATGTAATTAATTTAAACTTTATCTCCATCAAAACAAATCTATTATATAATAGAGGCAAAAATTAGTCAAATACAAGAATGAACCAATAGAAATTAACAAAAAAAGCCCCAAACCACCACCATTAACATGGTACTAGAGCAAAAAAATATAATAAGAGAAGATATGTATCTTGTATTTCATCACAGGAAAGTACAGAAAATGAAATAGCTAGACAACCGGAGCAGCAGAGTCCCTGAACATACCCCTTATAGTGTAACATTGTCTTCAGACTTGAAAGCTATAGGGTTGCTTGCTGGCAGTTATACTGGATGTTGATAGATGGTAATGACTGATTTCAGGGATGGAATGGGAAGAAGTACAAAATTAGTAGAGTTGTCTCTTCAAAATGAGATGAGGGCATGAGTAACCTCACATTGTATTACTATATTTTGATGAAGTAACTACTCTTGACAAGGGAAGAAAAGAAAACAAAAGACACTGAAGTGGAAAGATATCTTATAGTTGTATGTATGAGGTAATTGTGGTTTTTGTTGAAATGCAAATTAGATGGCCTCAGACAGTGAGAAAAGAGAGGCAAGTGTCAAAATGAAGACATTATTTGTCTGAGTCAATATTTTTGCTAGCAGGATTTCAGTCAAGTGTGATTATACAGAAAAAAATAAATAGAAAAGATAGAGTTGAAATTATTTGTATTATGTGCAGTGCAGTAGAGATTACAGTCCCATTGTGCCAGATCCCAAACATGAAAAAAAAAAATGTCACCTGTCATGAAAAATTATAACATAAGGAAAATAGACAGGGCTGACACAGGAGACAAGTAAAAAGACATACAAGTAACAAAGTGTCTCACCAAAGCTGTAGAAGTCTTGTGTAATTAAATGCTATGTTTTTGAACCCTAGATAACATGTAAATACTTCTCTAAATGACATCAAAGAATGAGAATTAAAGGGAAACAGCATGGCATGGATGAACTTGTTTTACTATTTATATCTGCTCTCATGGTGAATATGAAGGAGCCTGAGGACTGAAGGAAAACTAATGTCACACTAAACTTCAAAAAGTAGAAGAAGGAGGAGTCAGGAAATTACAGGCTGGACAGTCTTACCTCCATACCTGGAAAGTGATGGAATAGATCAATCTGTATGTCATCTCAAAGCATGCAGAGGGAAAGAAGATTATTGAAAGTGGATAACATGGATCCATCTTAGGAACATTGTCTGCTATGATATACAATGTGCCCTGTAAAATTCTCCTAGATGAGCTTAGAAAGTATGAGTTATATGCGTGGACAGTGAAATCACTGGAGAACTGGCTGAATGGCAGAGCAGAGAGGCTTCTGACCAGGAGCATAGAGTCTCGTTGGAGGCCTGTGACGAGCAGCATTCCTTGGTGATTCAGTCTTATTCACCATAATCACAAATGACTAGGATAAGGGGACAGACTATACTCTCAGCAGGTTTACTGATGATGCAAAACTGGGATCAATGACTAAGATGCTAGAAAGGTGGAAGTAAATTTTCATGCTCCTAATATATTCAGAGGTGTTTCTGTAATTTATATTTCTTCCTTACTGCATTGATAAAATATTTTGATTATCTGCTATTGACATATAACATTAAGTTAGAAACACTGACTTTGCTCAGCAGGTTTAGATGAGATGTGGAGACCTAGGTTTTTTTGGCTGAAATTATGGTTAGCTTAACTAAAATTAAAAACATGCTACTGTTGTGGCTGCCTGTTAGCAACAGCCGTACTCCTGTCTATTTGACAAATACTTGTTCAAACAGTGCAGGTTACAGACTGTATTAATAATGTCTTTCCTGTCATACACACCAGATTCCCTCATTTCCTCCCTGTCTTCTAAATCTTTTTCAAAAATGTTTTCCAGTCATTGGTCCTTTACTCTTTCCACCTCAGCTGCCCTTTTCCCTCTATTCCATATCCTTTGTCTTCTTGTAATAACAGTTGTCTGCACAAATCCTGCTGCTGTCCTTAGTTAGATATAAAAAGCACTGTCAGTGTTGAACACCATTTAAGTATTGGTTCACTGAATTCCTTAAATAAATTTTCCCTTTTGAAACATTAATTAAAAAAAAAAATTACATCAATAAATCTGCATTAGTATTTGGAGCTTGTTCACAAAATTCTAATCATGCACATTTCTCATGTAGGCAATGAAGAACTTGGACATGCAGCTGGTTTTGAAAGCTTAGTATTAAGAAAAATTACAGTTCATTGCAATTTGCCTGTTTACAGAGGTAAGATAGTTTTGATAAATTCAGTTGTTCCCAAGTGGCATTTGCATTGAAGGACCCACTCTACAGACTGAAATTCTTTTGCTTTATTCTGCTCTTCGAAACACATGAAGCCAGAATAGAGCAATGGCAGGGAGGAGATAATATTCAGAAATTCAGAGTCTTTTGGAAAGGTGTACAGTTCCAGTTAGAATTCCAGGAACAGGCTAGAAAGCAAGTTGAGTCTAGATCTAATACCATGGCTATTGGTGGGCTTTCCTTGCAGGAGGATGACAGGGACAATTAAACGACAACTAAACCTTGCAGGATCCAGGATCCAGCCCCTCAGCAGAGCACTGGTGATTTGGTGCTAGCTGGGTTGACACGCTGGGTGCTTAGTGCTTGGGATAGCCATTCAGGGTGAAGTTGGTAGGAGTCATTTTTACTAATAAATACCCACAGGAATGCTTCTGAGGAAGTTGCTTGAATAATTTCTTTGGAGGAGAGAATTGCTTGTACATGCTAGGTAGAATGTGTAACTGCCTGGCTTTTTATGTAAGTGTGCTGGTTTAGGCCCAAAAAGGCCCCCCCCCCAGTGACAGATGGCCCCCCCTCCTCTCTCAGAAGAGAGGAGAGTAAGGAATGAGGAGATTCGTGAGTTCAGAAGAATTCCAAACTACTTTAATAGATAATGAAATAATAGATAAAATTAAAAGAAAAAGATAAAAAGGTATACAATGTTTACNAAAGACGAAGGGAAGGGCAAGAGGCCAAGAGGCCAAGAGACTGAGAAGGGGCCTGACCCTTCGATCCCTCAGCTTTTATACTGAGCATGGGGCAGATGGGATGGAATACTCCTGTTGGTCAATTTTGGGTCACCTGCCCTGTCCGCTCCTCCTTGCAGGTGGGACTTCTCTATGTCTTTCTGTTTCCAGCCCCCCGGTAGGGTGGTTGACAAACTTTCTGACCTTGATCACCATAGTGAATAATGAAAATAAGAGCTTCTTGCATACCATTCCCTGGTCTTATCAGTCTGGGAGCGAACAGTGTCTGAACAATGTGCAGTTAATTTCAGAGTTTAGTCAGACAGAAGAGGTCTAGCTGAAAAGTGAAGTTACAAACTAGAAAATTTACCCTATTTTACCTCAAATCAGGACACACACTTTTTAGTTGCTTCACATTGAGACTTCTCAAAGCACTACTGAAGTAATATGCTGACGATATTTTTCTATGTATCCCTCTAAGAAGGATACAATTGAGATGCATAGAGTACAACTTTCACTGAGCCAGGAGGAGTCATCCAGATTCAGTATGACTTTTTATTCCCGATGTTTAGTCACCTAGGAGAGAGGAGATTAGGATCAATGTCTTAATCTATCAGAAAACTTCACTGCATTTCACTTTGTTCCTTTAAAGCAGAGATGTCTGAATGAAATATTTCTGTCTCAATAAGGTAATTACTGTTCCTCTTCTCAGTAGCACGATTAGTTTCAATTTTGTTCCTGTGGGCTGGTCACAGCCTGTAATACCGACAAGACAGAGTCCTTTCGAGACCTGTCTTCTGGATCTTAATCAGGGATCCCAATAAGCACTTGGTGAGATGCTCAGGTTTTCTAAGCCTATGATACCGTGTTTATTCAGAGAGCGGCAGCTGAGAAGTAATGTTTCATTTTTGCATTTCAGTTCAAGAACTGGAAACATTTAAACCCTTCCATAGGATCTGGCCATAGAAGTTCAGGAGTAAATACCAAATCTGGTCTAAGCCATGGCTAATTTAGTTTTTGAATAAAAGCATTTGGGTAGTGTCAGATTCTCTGTTTTCTCAGAAACAAGAGAGTAATAAAGTGAAACACCTAAACTAGCAAATGAATACTGATATGTTTATTGAACATCTTATACTAATTATTCTTCATTTTCACTATCTTTTCCTCTAAATCTTTCCTCTAATCTTTCTTTTCTAAACAAACAAAATGCTGATTAAAAATCTCTGTGTTATAATTTGTTCAAATTTTCATTGAAATGCCATTAGCCTGTATAATGTATATAATAACATGTCAGCTAAACAGGATAGCTATTTTGATACACAATCATATTTTAAGAATAAGGAAACTGAAATGCTCCAATTATTTTTCTTGTAAGATTGAAAGAAAATGCATTCTAATGTAAAAAATGCTTCATAACACACTCAAGAGGTGAGACATTTATCAGTGCTCTGAGACAAAAATATGTCAATGTGAAACAAGCTGGCAGGACTGGCTGGATTTCATCCAAGACAGTGGACGTAATAAGTGCTGTCACCCATTCCATTGGTATTAGTCCAAACCATTTTGAAAGACTGAAGACCATGAAAATATGACCTTTCCAAAACTATGTGGTTGACTAATGAGGTTGAAGCATTTTTCACGATTCTGAGTGCAAGCAGTAGATTAATAAAAAATTACGAGAAATAGATATTAATTAATAGATATTAATAGAATTAATACCGCAGAATCTTTGATATGTGGACATACATAAACATTTGAGGTACTTCCAAATATCAGTGGTATTTTGACAAGTATAGCATTATTTTCAGTGTCTTATAAAATACATTATACTTTAAGAATTCATATTTATACAGCTTTACTTTAAAAAATGTTAATAATACACATTAAAAATTATGAAGATAAATTAATTTTTAAATAAACTTTTAGAAATTATTAATCTCATTATGTATGTAAGATCCATAAATAAATTATGTAGGAAGACCACTTTGATCCAAGACTGGGACCTGAATAGTTTTCCTCAGTGTGGAAAGTGCTTTTATTCCAGTTCTTAAAGACAACCGACTGCTGGTAACATTTTCCATAACCTGTATTTTTCCTGCTGGTTTCTAAAAGAATATCAGTGGATTGGTATGAATGTTAAATTTGACTTCGTAATCTTGTGTGTTCTCTCTAGGCACATTCCTTGCCTTGTACAGCAAGCAGTGCCCTGCAATAATTCCTCATTGCTCTGGGCCTTTTATTACTTTTCCAGATTTTAAACTCAAACTGGCACATCATCATAGGTAGATTCTCTCCCCTTTCAGGCTTTTTCTACAGTAAATTAAGTGGTGTCAGACCAAAACCAAACAAAAACTTGTATGCGTATTTTTGCCTACTCTCTATAGAAGTTTCTCTGCCTTTGTCCAATTTGCATAGAAACAGAAAGGTTTAGAGACAAAAACAAATACATACATTTGATTACTTTGTTTTGTTTCAAATATAGGATTTATTTCTTAATTTTAATGAAACGTTTCCTGCCTACATGATTTTGCATAGAATCATAGAATCATAGAATCATAGAATAGTTTGGGTTGGAAGGGACCTTAAAGATCATCGAGTTCCAACCCCCCTGCCATAGGCAGGGACACCTCCCACTAGACCAGGCTGCCCAGTGCCCTGTCCAGCCTAGTCTTGAACACCTCCAGAGAGGGGGCATCCACAACCTCCCTGGGCAACCTGTTCCAGTGCTTCACCACCCTCACTGTAAAGAATTTCTTCCTTATGTCTAGTCTAAATCTATCCCCCTCTAATTTATATCCATTGTTTCTAGTCCTCCATAATGCTCGTATTGAGAGTGAATTTCTTCACTGAAAAGGAAGGGATTTCTTGAAATGCTTCTGGGGTTTGTATTTGGAAGGGTTTTTTTCTTCCCAAAAATGTAAATTCACCCATGTTCTGTTCCTTTGAGAATTTCTGCAAATATGTATATATCGATTCTGCCTACATTTATAGAAGAAAATGTTCCCTAGAGTTAAAATGGCAGTTGGGAATATAGTCAGTTCTGATTTTCCAGACACCATAAAGCTGAACATAAGTTTTGTTGCATTGTTTCTTAGTTTGCAAATAAATCTGAATATATTCAGCATACCATTATCTCTTTGGGGGCATTTTTTTTGTATTCTTTTAGTAATGCTATTGATTCAAATCAAAAAAACTCTGATATCCTAATATTGAAGTTATTGTTTTCAGAATGTAATTGTTTTCCCTGGACAGTCACCAAGAGATGCAATCTCTATTTGAGAGTTGCATTTCAAATCATCTTTCAACTTGTACTGAAACTGGAAGAAAGATTTTTAGCAACATTTTTTTTTTCTCTTTGTAATTTTGTTTTTCAATTTTTCTTTCAATTTGTATACTCCAGCTGGGTAATTTTAATTACTTTCCTTTTTGTGTAGATGTCTACATCTGATTGATGCATCCTCTATTAATCTCTGCAAAAAAAAAAAAAAAGGAAAAACTATCAAAATGCAAGCAGATAATGAAAGAGCAAAAAGTGCTTTAGATTTGACATCTGATCCAAATAAATGCAGCTAAGACAAGCTAGGGGACTGCATGTTGTGACAGGGGCAAGCAACATAGGACCACAGCTGCTGTAGAGAACTTTATGAATATGCAGAGATGTGAGAGCAGCATTCATGGGTGTTCTGCGATGGTACCTGATGGGTACAGGGACAGAAAAAACTGCCATTACTGATTAGAAATTTCCATTCATTATAGTCTGGTTACTGAGTCAGGATCAATGGCTATAGATCATTTTTGGTGTGAAAAATCTATAGGACAGAAACAAAGAACATATATATAAATCCTATTCTCTCTAGTGAGAAAAAGATGGTAGTGAAAGCATAGGAAAGAAAACTGCTGATCTAGATTACTTAACACATACTTTATAAACAATTTGACAACCAGTCTCTCCCTTCCTGACTACTGTAGGTTATGAAGATTGCAGTAAAAATTTCAGAAGCACAAAGTGTAAGAAAGAAGAGTAACTCATACTGGAAAATTTAAAAAAAGAAAGAAAATGTGCTATCAAATACTGTCTTATCTAACATTCATTCTTTAAAACTGTTTTCTTCTCCATCACTTTCTTTTAAGGTCTACTTGTTAGTTAACTTATAGCAATTGCCAACATTTTGTGGCAACTGACTTGAGTTTCCTGTAGGAGTCTCCTCTGTAATATTCCTCTTCACTTTTACTGTCAGTAACATATCTCCAAGAAGAGCACATACAAGGTCTTTCCCGAATGCTCAACAAGGACCTGAGTTTCTCAGAACTGTGAAACTTCAATTGCACCAGGAAGGTGACCAGCAATATGGAGTCACTGACCTATGGCAGATGAAAGGCTTGAGTCCTGCCTGTGTTATTTGTTTGTCTTAGGCATGTCCATTAGTTCCTGAAAACTTCTGCCAAGTTAATAAACTGAAAGAAAAAATTTGATAATAGCTAGGCAAGGCAATTTATAACATACCAATTTCACAAGGAGCAAAGAAACAGACTCCTCAAGTAATCTATATTCTGTCACAACTCCTTTGTCAAATTAGCTGTAATCAAAGCTCTCTTAGGTCCTGTAGCCGCACTTGTGCAATATTTTTTTAAACTTTTATGTTATTTCTTCTGTTAAGTGTTAGTGAAAAATTCCTGCTAATTTTTTTGATTTTGTATGATGTCTTTAATGAATTTGAATAAGTTATCTTTCAGCTAACATTAGGTAATTTCAGAAGACAGGCAAAACAATGAAATGGTGATGGTCCCTTAGGTTTCTTTGGCATAACTACTACTTATTAGCTTTGTCCCAAAAGTTTTCTGTCTTTGGAGCTGTACAGGGCTGATGAAAGTGACTTGGATGTGGAAGTTGTTTCCTCCCTCCATACACTTAGACACATAGAGTTGGAAGGGATCTTCAAAGGTCATCTTGTCCAACTCCCCTGCAGTAAGCAGGGTCATCTTGTACTAGATCAAGTTGCTCAGAGCCTCATCAAGCCTGGCCTTGCATGCCTCCAGGGATGGTGCCTTCACCACTTCTCTGGGTAACACATTATGCTCACATTTGCTTCCCAACATCTCATTCACCTGATTAGTAGGCAGTGAGATGGACACTTACCTCTCAAACATATCTCAGTAACATAAGGATGCTTATACTGAATGAGCTACCAGCTCTCATCAATGCAGGGTGCTCCAATAGCCTGGGGTATCCTTCTATATTGCAGGTGAAGTTTGCTGTTCTAGAGGATACCCGCTAAGCTTTCCTTGAATTTTCTTGAAAATAAGTATACAGTAAATTAGATCTAAAATCCTGGCTCCAAGATAACCCTGAATTTCACAGGAGATTTAGACAGTGTTAAACAGACTCTAGAAAGGAAGAAGAATTTAATTAATACATCTCTGGGCTCGATTAGCTATCACAAGTGGAACAGGCTCAGTTTACAACAACTTGTTTCACATTTATTGTACTTAGGAAGGCTTATGCTAGAGGAGGCTTAACAACATTAATAGGACTTATGTCTAGACAAGGTTGCCAGCATCATCTGGAAATGAGAAAGTGTTTTCAAAAATATTGAATTTGCTGTCTTCTTTTTGCCAAAATGGAAACTCACTTTATGATTAAAATAAATCTATCAGTTAATGAAACTGATGGAGTTAAACCTGATCTGTGCTGTCACAGTTAAATGCCTAAATTCTGTGAGGATTTTTTCAAAGCTAAAAAGGTATTCTTAATGTTAGAAAGTGCAACATAGTTACTTATTGTTATGTATATGACATACACTAGGAGAAAAGGAAAAAAGTCTTAGTGCTTGACATAAACTTGTACACAATATGTTATGCCCTAAAGATCCAAAACGACGGATAATTTTGCTCTAGAAGTTCATTTCCTAAAACAAAACAAAAATAAATAATTTTCCATTCCCTTCACACCTATCACCAAATCCGTCTTTAAGTAAGTCAAGAACTGAATGTAATAAAAAGAAAGATATATTAACCATAAAGATGAGTCATAAAAAGCCATCATGACCAAAAATTTAAGTAAGCATGCAAACAGTATTCTGTTTCCTAAATGCATATACTTCTGTGTAATATGCATGCTTCTATATTAGCAGGTTGGATGAGGCTTTACAAGTGGCAATTCACAGTTAATTTAAGGACATGAGTAAAATTAGCAGTCTGGTATTGTGCATCTGGTCTTATTCTTGGATATGTCTTGCTTTGAGTATTTGCTTTCTCTTTGTTCCATCATTGTTTCTCTGTCCCCTTTTTCTCTCTCTTCCTTACAGTCACTAAATTCTGTGGTGCAGAAACTGTGCTTCTTTGTGTATGTTCAGTACTTAGAATCAGATCTCTTTGTATACCTGGAAATGCATGCGCAATGTGATAATTGAAACACAATTTTCTAATAACCTCAGTGAACTATAGTGAATTCTGCATTACATATGAAAGTGAAAGGCTTCATGCAAATTATAGTTACTATATTTTATGGAAGAGATATTCTCTTTACACCGGCACATTTTGCTTTCACTGATAATAACTTTAAAAACAATTCTATCACACAAAATACTTATGAGTCGTTTTCAGGTAGCACTGGAACATATTCTATAGTGATAGTATCAAAGGGATAGCATGTATCTGTACACACTGTAATTTAAATGTCAGAAAATGAAAAAAGAAGCTACAACTAAAGAACTTTTTATAAACAATTGGACTAAAACAACATCTTTCAAATACTAGACTAGTTTGGTGAGTGCAATACTAGGAATGTATTTAATGAAGAAGTTGGATAAGGTATAAAACACTACAAACACATATGCCTGAAGCAACTCAGTTGGGCAATTGCAATTCCTTGATTTCAGATTGCCTTTTTGCCTTTTAATATGCTACTGTGACTCAATTTGTTAATATGCTATTTCAGTTTTACCTCTTTCCATGAAGCAATACTTGATTTCTCTGAGGGAAATCACAGCTTGTCTCACTTCTGCAGAGAAACAGGTGTAAAAAACAAGCCTAATATTAAAGAAAAATCTATCTGAGGCTAATGCATTGTCAAAATTGGTTAAGAACACTTCATCCCCATGAAAATAATTTCCTTGTATTACTCCTAATTTTGCCAAGGTAAGTACCATCTTGGGTCACTGCCATCTAATTACCAATCAGTTGTTCCAGGCTGAGCTAAAAATGTGTGAATGTATCAATGAAGACAAAAATACTCAAGAGAAAACCCAACAATTTTTTTTTAAACTTGCTAGGGCCCCTAAATTCTTTATATTGAAATCAAAATATGCAAATATGAATTCCTTGGAAGGAATGGAACACCTTAATCTCAGTCAAGTGAGAATAAATACTACTGCTATATTATATAGATGGAGGGTATTTTGTGTGGATCTCTGATAGCATTTTCCATCATGGCATTTTAGACACATGGCTTTTAATAGGGCAGGAAACAAATTGTAGTTGTTTGAGAGGTAAAATTTACCTTTAACTTTGTTTGCTGTCATACCTGTGCACTTCTGACTCCTATAAATCAAAGGCAACATGAACAGTCTATAGAGGAACCAATGGGGAGCCATGAAGATGAATGAAGAATTGCAGAACCTGCCCTTTGAAGAAAGACCAAAGTTTTTAGGTCTTTTTAATCTGTAGTAAAAAGGGCTAAAAGGAATCTCATCACAGTTTTCCACTACTTAAAGGGACAGAGGTTCTCTCTTCACAAGGAACCACGAGGAGAAGGGACAATGGGTACAAGCTGCACCAGGAGAGATTTCATCTTAATGTAAGAACAATCATTTACTGGAAAAACATTCCACAAGGATGAGGTAGAGTACCCATCACAGGAGGCATTTCAAGACGTAACTAGATGGGGTGCTGGACAAACTCATCTAGGCTTCCTTTACTACAAATTTTGGACAACATGATCTTCCAGAGTCTAATACAACTTGAGCTATTCTATGATTCTTTGATAATAGAATAATAATAAGAAGTAATACTGTCATTCATACCTCTTCTTATTTTTATGAGATTTTTCTGAAAGAATAAGAAAATACAGGTCAGGACTAAGCTGCTGAGGGGGGAACAAGTCAAATTTGTGAAAACAGCATGAACACGGAATTGTTTTTTTGCATTAGAAGAAAAGACTGACTCCCTCTTTTCTCCTTCCCTTCCTCAAGCCCAGACAGACTTTCCAGACTGACAGTTCCCAGGAGCACTAGGAACAAGGTAGAGAGACTGCTTGCCTGGATTGTGCAGTGGAAGACAGAAACTGCCATACTTCACTGAAATTATAGGAATAGGAGCTTTTATCCATGTTCACTGTTTTGGGCGCAAAGAGGGACTGATTTGTTGCTCCATGAGACTCCCTGGTGAATTTAGCCATGAGAGAAAAGAGAAGTTTCTCGTCTTTATAAAAATGACAGAAGTCCTTGCTTCTCCCCTTGCCTTTTTTTTTTTTTTTACTTTTTTTTTGGTTAGTTTTTGGATGCATATACTCTAGGGCTTGTGGATAATAGTCAGAGATATAGGTCTAAGTGTGCTGTCTTCATGTCAATAGTTCTTTTTGTACTTCATGTCCTGCCCCAGCTCTTAGTATCACTTGTTCTCAGAATATAATCAGTCTGAATTAAATTTATGCAAAGTAAGGTTAAAACACAAGGGAGATATTTATTGGAGATTTAATTTTACCAAACCAAAAGCTCGGTGATTTAACTTCAGAGTAATCACTACTTTCTAGGGGGGATTAAAATTAATTACTTCATAATAGCTAGATTTTATATTTCACAGGTGTAGCTCTCATGCTATTAAAGAAGATGTGCTATTAAAAAATCCCACAAGAAGATTAGATTAATGATCAAGTATAAATAATTTTACAATAATCTTTCAAGTCCTTCATGAAAACAGCTTTCATTGTCAAATCTTCCAAACTTCGTATTTAACAGCAAAATTGTCACAAATTCATTAGGGTAGATATTCATTATAATGGGAATTTTTCTTTTCATTTCAGGCTGATAATATCATTGGTCAAATAGTCCTAAAATGCAGGCTTCAAACAGTTCTTTTCCATACTTGAAACAGAAAAATACACCAAGCAATTTTTAAATTTGTTGTAGTATTGAGACACTGAGTAAAGCTGAAACAGCAAGTGAGAAATTCAGAATGGGATGCAATATTATATTTTCTGTTATGGACTATGAAACCCACACAAAGAGGAAATAAGGAATTTAAATTAAATTACAGGTTGAGTATGAATTGGGAAAGCACACAGAAAAGCGACAGGCAAATATTTTTCACAAAAAGTATGATTGCATATTTAAGAATAAAGTACTACTTGTACTGTGGAGGCAGGATGCACAGGGCAATGAAATGGAGGTAACACCATGTTCTTCACTATAACTTTAATGGGTAAAGAACTTTGTAACGTTGGATTTCTCCAACTTTGTTGTAAAATGCATCTATGCTGTGGCTGTGTAGCTCTAAAAAACTTAAATGACTGAATTCAGCTTCATGAAGGGAATTAAGGCATACTTTGAATTAATGAAAAAAAATTCTGAAGCTTCTTAGATGTCTAAATGGCACAAAGCATTTAATACTCCTATGGATAAAAGCAGAAATAAAGATAAAGGATCAAGTGCTAATGAACAAAAAAATTCTTTTCTCTGTGAGTTGTACCTCCTTTAACACTGCAACATCAAGGACATACATTTACCACCACATTTACCATAGTGACATGTGGTTTGCATCCACTCAAAGGAGTAAAATGCATGTCATGACATTTTCAGGGATGTTTGCTAGCTTGTTTGCTTTGTGGGTTTATTTTTGTTTGTTTTTCTTGTAGTAGAGCAGCCATGTTAAAGAAATCTATCATGATTTTAAAACAGAAAATTTACAAAAATCTTCAAATTCTCTGCAAATTCCTGCCATGGTCAGAAATTATGAAAAAAGGACTCTCTTCTGCAGTGGGTGACTTAACTTAAAAGCAGTGTGCTCATATTTTAACTATTCATCTTCCTAATTATGTAATATAATTCTACCCTTCATGTTTAAAGAATTTCAGGTAGCATTCTCCTTTTCTTTCATGCCTAGGATAAAACATATGTTATTACTGTTATGTACACATAACAAATAATTCCATTAATTCGGCTAAATCAGGGGCCCATAGTGAAGTCTCTCAAAAAGTAAAATCAGCAAAACAGCTTATTTTGACTTTAAGTTAAAACAGATAAGAGACAGAGACAACAAGAAAGTGATATGAAATTCATATATGTTTTGAATGTTGAATATAAAATAAGACATGACATTTAGGGTAAACTGGGCTTAGCTTTATCTCTAAAAATAAATATGCTCAATTTTTTTGTGATATAATTTCATAGTGAGATGGAAGAGCACAAAGATCAATCTCTTTCGAGAAGTGAAAGATAAATTATTATGAAATACACACAAAATAATTCTACCCACTAAAAATATATATATACCCGTATGTGTATTTCTGCACCCTATTAGTAAAAGTGTTTAGAAATTATTTTCTCATTCTTTATTTTAGCTTTAATATAAAAAGCTGCCAGGAATATCCTTGCATGAGTTCCATTGGTGGTCATTTCCTCAGCATGAAACAGTGATTGCCCATTCATATTTCACTGCAAAGTGACTCATAATGTAGGTGCAATTCCATTATATAAATGAATGACTTGCTTAAACACTTATCCGCAGTTCTTTCTCTCAATGCTGTAGGGATTATTTACAAATAAGAACTTATCTATCAAATTAAATGCTTGAATTCTCTGTTGACATGAGCTGTTAAAGCCATCTTGCATTAGAAATACTAATAAAGGGCATGTATAAATATGAGTCAGAGGTGAGAGGTGTCTAAATTTTTCTTGTTGCATAGCAGTATATGAAGTGAGAAAAAACAGTGAATGTTCACACAGAAAGAATCCTAAATTCTTCTGGGCTAAATTCTTCTGTTTCATTGGGAACATATTTAAGGCAAAGAGATAAAAACAAAGTAGATAGCAAGGGAGAGGAAGGGGGGAGAAAGACCAAACTCTAACTATACTTATTCTTTGAAGGGAATTCTACAAAAAATTTGAAAAAGAGCAGAAAACAAATAATATATAGCCTTATAAGGCTAAGATAAATTAACCACTTCAGTAGAAAGTTTTTTGCTCTTTAATCTCTCAACAGCTATGGGGAAATCCATCTAAGACAAACTGTTAAGCACTGTAAAAGAAATGCACACTTTTTAAAATGGAATCCAGCAGTTTGTAAGGAATTCATGCAAAGTTTTGTGATAGAAGAAGAAAAATGAAAGTTTACCAAAATTTAAAAAGTAAAAATTTTCTTTATAATTAACGTTACCAACAAAAGAAATTAGGATGCACACCCAGCTTTGTATGAAGACAAGCAAAGATTGAACTAGATAAAATAAGATGGCATGAAAAATATACATGCTGTATACGTGCTGTACATAGCTAAACTTGATCTAAACCATGATACAGTCAAAAGCTGAAGATAGTGATGAGTAGAAAGCAAAGGAGGTGCGGGGTGGGGGAAGAAGGTGGGGGAAGAAAGGAGCTAGAATATAACAGTTGTAAGACTGCCTTATGCTCAGAAAAGGAGAGCAAGCAGTTTGAAAATTATTTGTTTGGAAGTTAGTTATTTTAACAGTAAGGTACTTCACCTAGGGATATGTTGATTAGAATTTCAACAGTGAATAAGGGGAAAAGAAGAAACAGAAAAACCCCTGAAATTTACAGCAGTGTTCAGATCTCCGATGACAAAGCTAAACAAGACTCTAATAAAGTGGTTACAAAACGTTAGAGTTGGAGCATCAATGTATCTCTTTTCTGACTGTCTTTCTGGAGTCACTTTTGAATTGATTGAAGAAGAAGGAAAATGCTCTGGAAAGAATCCAGCCAATAAAGTTACTCAGTTTAAGAGAAGATACTGACCCAGGTACTCTGTAAGTCACTTGGGTTAGAGCAAAGGATTTTCTAAAAAATTGAGTGTAAGAATTATTTGTAGGCTGGAAATTATGCAAGATAAGGTAGATGATAGCTGGGGGATAAGAATAAGGGAGGAAGGGAAGTTAGAGAGTAAATTAAATGAGCAGAACATCAAGCTTCCTTCACAGCTATCATTTTTGTTACCTGTGGAGTGATTTGTGAAATTTGTATATCAATGCAGATCTTCATAGAAAAAAAGAGCTTATCACCCAAAGACCAGCTTATTATGTAGAGAAACAAAAGGAAATATTTGAAAAGGAGATCTGCCTGTATTGGATAATGTGGACAAATGCAACATTAAGATCAGGGGAAAATAGTTTAAGGAAAATTCACCTTCTTTTTGTTTTATACACTTCTGTGCACTGACACAGTTAATAAAGGAGATACAGGAAAGTTCAGAATAAAACTCATGTGAGTTGATGTGCATTACAAGTACATATAAGGTAAAGGTTTCTTGAAATACCCTGGGGATCAAGGAAAATCAATGATCAGAGTTATTTGATGTTTGTGAGTCCTGTCATGATCAACCTGCCAGCAACCTCTGGTAGGTACATAGACACCGAACATCTGTGCACACTGATTAAGCTGAAGGGAGTCGTGGTTGCAGGGCAGCAGGTTGCCTGTAAGGAAGCCAATCCCATATGAAATGCCAAGATGTGCTCTCACAGTGTGATTACTCCTATTATCATTCAGAATGAAAGAGTCAAAGCAACAAAGCAGAGTTATAAAAACCATTTAGGGGGCGACTTATTGGAGGATCGCAGTGTGATATGTACTCTCTGCTTCTGGCTTAGCAAAGAAGCAAACAAAAGGAGGGTGCCAGAAAGGTACTAATTGGGCAACCAGATGTTAAGCCTCAGAACAGACAAATGGATGAATTTTACACCTCCTTCTTCCAGATTTGCATGGTTTTCTGGGAGAGGAGGCAAAAGGAGAGAATACAAATCCTGGATGAAACCTGATTTACACCAAATTATCATTTCCATCATAGCAATCACTTATGTATCAAAAATGCTTTGTTTATTCCAGATAACCAGGTGAAAAAGCATAGGCACAGCCTATTAGAAAATCTGATGTAGAAATCTGAGCAATCTGATGCTTCAGAGAGGAAATGACTGAAGAACAGCTTCACAAGGGGTGAATAGTCAAGGTGCTATCACTGATTCTCTAAATCTGTGCTTTTAAAAGCACTGAGATTGTTGGTACTCATAGACAGAGCCAAATCTAATATGAGGCTGCTCTTTTGTCAGCTTTAGAACTGAAAGTGCCTGCATTTCTAAGGAGATGGGCTATGACTGTGACATGGCATAAAAAACATTAAATTCAGGGAGACAACTGAACCATCACAAGGCCAGCAATATAAAGAGATACATATATTGGTGCTGAATCCTAAAAACAGAGACAATGAAAGCAAAAAATATAAAAAAGTTTCAGTGAATAAACAAAGTTGATAATTACAGTCTCTGGATTTTCTAGGCTTTTGTTTCTTCTTCAGTTGACACTGTACATGGTTTTATTATCGCTAAAATAGAGAAGGCTAAAGTTGAGCTTTAGTATAGTAAAGATAGGATACATTGTCTCAGATATTGAGACTCTCCTGTATATGACTGAAGGATGCTGCCTCCTTGTAAGCTTTACCTCAGAAATCTATTTATGAACACTGTCCTTTCAATTTTGCTTTTCTGATAGCAAACAAAATGTGATATATCTCTCTTGAAGGACAGATTATATACTTCAGGGGCTTTTCTTTGTATTAAGTATGGATTTCTCTATTTTTGTAAATGTGTCTCAGATACATGTAGCTCTATAAGATACTGCTGCTGGCAGTGAAATCAGGCTATGCTATTCCTGCTTTTCTTTATTTAATCATGTAATATCCTTTCTACACTTCAAAGACAGCAAGGCATCCAAGAACAAGAACCAGACAGCAATGGGAAATTGATCAAACACTTAAATGAAATGTTTAGTAGAGTTGGAAAAGTAAAATTCATAGATGTTTAGAAAATTGACCTGAATATTATTCACCAGGGAGACATATGCTATCTTTATATGCACAGTAACAGTGCATTTTAAGCCCACTGGAGTACAGACCACATACAACTCCAGCAATCTAGTGAAGCATCTGTTCTTTGAACATTGTTTTGCAGGTCTTTTTGTACTACCAAGGTTGACTGACAAGAAAAAAAAAACATGTAATAAACGGGCCACAGTGATGCTTTAAAAAACAAAAGTGAGCTGAGCCCTGTGGGCTCTGGGAGGGGTGTACACCCAAGGAGCCTGACTCAGAAATTAGACTCTCTGTACAGCAGATGGAGTGACAGCAATTAGAATAGGCTTCATCTCAGTATTCTTTCTTGTTAAATACCACTTTAAAATGAACACCAAGAGAAGTGTTGGGAGGAGAATGCTGCAAAGTATCACAGAGGGAAAAGCACCTGTGGCCCCTACATGGTCTTAAGAGAATAATTGCTGTGACAATGTTAGCATCATGGAAAATTAACTCTCCCAGCTTCAACATAAATTGTTAACCTCTCAAATCAACATTCAACAATTCATGTTCATCTCTGACACCACATCTTTCTCACTGATGTTTGTGTCTCATAGATTACTAGTCTAGAAGTTGATCATGATACTATCAAGGGTCAGAAAGGTAGATAAATGCTCAGACCACTCTATCTGCCCCTGGGTGTGTTTTCCTCTGAACAAGGAAGGATGTGATGGGCAGCTTCCAACGGACAACACATAGACAGATAACAACAAATGCAGATGTATGCAAGAACACACATACACACACATACACCTACACCACAACTCTGCATCCTGGCTTATCTTCATGAAAAACACGAACCTCCAATTGCCACATAAGACAACATTTAAGTTTGCAAAGAACTGCAGCCTTGTTTTACTCACTGGTAAATCTTTTGGTAGTGTTCTTTCTGTACCTTCTCTTATTGCCTAGCTCTGGAATTATCTTCTATGATTTACATGAATCTTCATCCTGAGGAATTCACATAGTGAAGATTGCACAACATCATAACTGTACACAGGACTCTAGCTGTTAATGCATTCCCCCATGACAGTTTTGCAGTGAGTCAGTGAGTCATAATCAGGATTCTTCACCAGACTGTCTATAAACTGTGCTAAAACAATGTTATATCACATGAAATTAATCACCTGAGAGTGGGCAAAAATGTAGCTTAAGTTGTAAATAGCTAAACAAGTGTTTTTCACTGTGAATGGATTAGAGTGTTTTCGTGATCTGGAAGTTTTTGCTAAGTACACAAGTTGCTCCCCATCAGCATGCTGTGACTAACCATGCAGAACAAAGTACATAAGCTATAAAATTCTCTTTACTTTAAACCAAAAATTGTTACATCTTTTAGACACAGTTCTGATTGGATTGGGAAAATCAGACAATCTCAGACGAAGTTTAGTGAAGTGGCATTTCACAGCACAGCCCAGGAATTTGCAACAGGTAACTGAAGCCAAATCTTTATTTACATATTCTGTAGAATGCAAAACTACTCCATAAACATTCTTGGTGAATATTCAAAGCTAGATGTTGTTCTGCAGCTTTGGTATAATTTCAGTTACCAACTACAAGGGCTTTCAAATGAAATCTTTAATTTTCATTACTTGTATTCAGATTCAAACTGCATGACCTGAAACTTTATCATAACACTTTCATGTGTATTTTGAAGTATTTAATTAAGTTTTCAATTAATCACTATTTGAACATTGGCCCTCCTGCTGCTGAAACATATTTGATTAAGAATTAGGCCATGTTTAAACCTACATTAGTAAACGTACATTAAACTATTAATAAAAGCAAATTCCTCAGGCATTGCATTCAGATCCTGCACATGAGACGAAAGGTAATACCCAGATTACATATCTCTATGTAGGACAACTCCATTTCAATTTAGTTAAACTCAATTACAGTTATGCTGAATCTAGATGCATAATAATCCATACAAAATGAGCTAAATTCAAGGGAAATTTTTTCTTCTTTTCACGCACTGTATATTTCTTCATATATATAGTCAGTTATATATAAGGAATTCTAGTAAGATACTATTTCTTATATAGAGTAATCTATATGATACATTCTGAAGTTGTGATCTTGTCAACTACAGGATCTCTTCACTGATTTTTTATAAGATTTGCAATAAGATGTCACACATATGGGAATGTCTCAGAATTTGATGACTTGATTATTTAGTGGACCAGCTGTCCTCTTTGGGAGTATACTGGGGATGAAAAAATACTATATGATTTCTGAAGGCCAGGTGGTTCTTACTGTTTGGTTTTCTTTGAGTCCTTTGCTAGTTTGTGGGGTGAGGCTGCCCTTCTCCTCCAGCTCTGTTTACTGGAAATGAACATTTGGGCCACCAGAACACTGATAAGAGGGAGGTAGAAGCCCAAAAAACAGCAAGAATAGCTTGCATNGATTAAGAATTAGGCCATGTTTAAACCTACATTAGTAAACGTACATTAAACTATTAATAAAAGCAAATTCCTCAGGCATTGCATTCAGATCCTGCACATGAGACGAAAGGTAATACCCAGATTACATATCTCTACGTAGGACAACTCCATTTCAATTTAGTTAAACTCAATTACAGTTATGCTGAATCTAGATGCATAATAATCCATACAAAATGAGCTAAATTCTAGTCCTTTGCTAGTTTGTGGGGTGAGGCTGCCCTTCTCCTCCAGCTCTGTTTACTGGAAATGAACATTTGGGCCACCAGAACACTGATAAGAGGGAGGTAGAAGCCCAAAAAACAGCAAGAATAGCTTGCATCTGGCCTTCAAGGCAGAGCAGAGAACACAGAAACCCTGATGGGAAAGTATCCCCCACAGTTAGGGTGGTGCATGCCTTCCGGAAAGAGTAGAACTTTGCAAAATATCTGCCCCCAGATCCTACAGTAGGGGCTCCACGAGCTGGAACAGGGACAAAATCTGACCCCTGTGGCTACTGGGCCAGATGAAGAAAGAGGAACAATGAAGGAGTGCTGCCTTTACTTCCATCGGGACCATGTTATCTCTGAGGATGCCCATAGAGTGACCATTGCCAACCCACCTGGAACCCTGGAATCTGAAGGACTCACCTCTGGCTGCAGGGAAGTGTAAGCCTTAACACCTTACCTGCCAATCTTGCTTGTCCCATGTGTGGATGTGTGTGTGGGTTAGGAAGTTAAGAAATTAGCCTAACCATATAATAAAGTATCAGTGTGTTTAAGACTTGGGCTAATTGTCTGATACTTGCAAACCCCCGAACCCTTTCTGTTACAGAGAACTTTTTAAAAGAGATATATGAATGAACAAAAGCTATGCTCATTTTTAGATAAATCTCGTTATAATGTAAGAATAATTGAACATATTTTACCAAAAGCATACTCATTTTTGCAGGTCAAGTAAGAAGGATGAAATTAAAGAAAGTACTTCAGGTAATTTCCAGAGATAATCTAGAACACTACTAGTACCTGGAAATTTTTCTGGGCTTCATATGTATATTTATTTTTTGCTTTCCTACTCTATTTTTCCTTATTGTCCTTTTAAAAAGTTCTATAAAATGTAAATATGAAAAAAATATTCAAATGCTGCCAACTATCTAGCTGAATGGAATTCTGAAAGAGCTAGTGTGACCCTAGAAGAGCACAATGATACATAGATCCATATGGATCCTCATCATCCTTTTAAGAGGCATGGTAACATCTGAAGAGGAGAGGGCAAGTTGTATTTTGCAAAGGAGTTATTAGAGCCATCTCCCATATGGGAAATGGTTGTGCAAAATGATCATAGAATCATAGAACATGTTCAGCTGGAAGGTCATCTAGTACAACTTCCCTGCAGTAAACAGGGACATCTTTCACTCAATAGGTTGCTCAGAGACTCATCATGCTTGGCACTGAATATTTCCAAGGATGAGACCTCCACCTCCCTGGGCAACATCTTCCACTGCCTCCCCATCTCCATGGTAAAGAACTTCCTAACATCTAATGGAAACCTGCCCTGCTGTAGTTAAAAACTATTGATGTAGTTTAAAACTATCATTCACACATGTAGTGATAGGGCAAACAGAACCTCTCCAGCTTTCTAGTAGGCACCCCTCAGGTACTGGTAGGCTGCTATGAGGTCTCCATAGAGCCTTCTCCAAGCTGAACAGCCCCAACTCTCTCAGCCTGTTCTCATAGGAGAGGTGCTCCAGCACCCTGATCATCATCATGGGCCTCCTGTGGACCCTCTCCAACAGGTCCATGTCCTTTCTGTGGTTAGAGCTCCAGAGATGGACCCATGCTTTAGATGGCGTCTCATAAGAGTCAAGTAAAGGGGCAGAAACACCCCTCTTGATCTGCTGGCCATGTCTCTTCTGTTGCAGGAAAGGATTGGCTAGCTTTCTGCTCTGTAAGCACATATTGTTGGCTCGTGTTCAGCTTTTCATCCACCACTCCTTTTCTGCAGGGCTGCTCTCTGTCACATCACTCACAAGCCTGCATTGATAATGAGGCTTGCTGCAATGCGAGAGCAGCACTCTGCACTTGACCTTGTTGTGCTTCATGAGATTTGCACAACTTTCTAGTCAGTCCATATTTCTGTGACCATCCAGCCCATTCCTTATCTACCAGACTACCCATCAATTAGAGAGAAGGGTGTTGTGGCAGATCATGTCAGAGGCCTTGCAGATGTCCAGACACATGCTATCCATAAGTCTTGCCATATCCACTAATGTAGTTACCCCATTGTAGAAAGTCTCTAAGTTGGCCCTCAAATTTGCCCTTGGTGAAGCCAAGGCTATCTCCAATCACTGTCCTGTCCTCCGCGTGTCTTAGCATTGTTTCCAGAAGAACCTGCTCCATGATCTTCCCAGGCACAGAGGTGAGACTGGCAGGCCGGTAGTTCCCAGCATCCTCCGTTCTACCCTTTTTGAAGATGGATGTTATGTTTGCCTTTTGCCACCAGGGACTTTGCCTGATGGCCATGACTTTTTGAAACATCGCAGAGAGTGGGTTGACAATTACATCAGTAAACTACCTCAGAACTCTGTAATACATCCCATCATGTCATATAGACTTGTGCATGTTCAGGTTCTTTAGGTGGTCCTAAATCTTGTCTACACTGATGTGATTTAGCCTCAGGTAGCAAGTCACTCGCTTACTCCAGCTGGGATGGAGGAGAAAATGGTAAAAGTGAGAAAAAAATCATAGGCTGAGATAAAGACAGTTCAATAGGTAGAAACAGCCATGCACTCAAGCAAAGCTGCACAAGAAATTGATTTACTGCTTCCTTTCAGCAAGCATGTCCTCTTACATCTCCAGAAAAGCAGGATTCTGCCATGTGTAGCCGTCACTTGGGAAGAGAACTACTATAATTCCCAACATGTTCCCCAGTTCCTTCTTTGTCTGCTGTCTTTACACATTGAGCATGATGTCACATGATAAGAAATATTCCTTTGGTGAGTTGGGGTCAGCTGTCCTGGCTTTGTCTCCTCCCACCCAGGCATACTTGCTATCTGGGAGGTGTGAGGAACAGAAAAGGCCTTGACTGTTTAGCAACAGCTAAAAACACCAGTGCACTATCAGCATTATTTCCCATCCCAAATCCAAAACCCCACACCAGCTTCATCCCAGTAGAAACTACAACAAAGGACAAAATTTTTACACAGTGTGTGCTATGAAGCTATAGAAGGATACAGTCTGGAAGGAACTTCTGAAGATTCCCTGGTGCCTCCCTCCTGCCTCAAGCTGGGACTCTGTGACATTGAAAGAGGTTACTCAGGGCCTTTTTTCAGCTCATTCTTTATAATCTTAAAGCATGGAGATTCCAAATCCTGCCCAGGAGCAGGTACCAGTATGTGGCCACTTTTGATGATGTTTTTTCCTTATACCTAGTTGTGATTTCCCTTGCTGCAGCCTCATCCTTTCATTGTGCACCTCTGAAAGGAGCTTGACTCAGTCTTCTATATCATCTCCTCTAAGAAATTTGAAGACAGTGGTATCAAGCATGGTTCACAGCAAGATACTTGGAAATTCACTGCAATTATAGAGGATCTGAGCATTGCAGTGTTCTCAAATTCCTTGTTAGAACTTTCATTCTTATCAATTACTTTAATAAAAAGGAATATGTGAAGGAAAATATGTAATCTGTAATCCATAAATAAAGTAATTGGACAGAAATAAAGTCTCTGTTTATATCTGCTCTATCTCATCTTTTCAGTCCCTGAGGCTTTTCTCATCGATTTGTCCTAGTTATTCAATTCAGGAAACTAGCTAAACTAATTGGGAGTACAACTGTGACAGAATTGGAAAGACAGTGAGCAGTATGCTGAATATGTGACTGCTATAGAAATATGAAAAAATTAAATCTTTTAAATTTTTTTTGTTCATCCAGAACATTTTGTTCAACATAGCAAGATATTTTTCCCAGTTTTATGAAAAAAGAAGGGTATGTCCAGGATTTAACTGACATTTAATATTCAATAACATTAATTTTCTGATGAGTATCAGTGTTCACCTTGAACACTCCTAATACTCTTGTATAAGAACTGAAAAATTAAACTATTTAAATTTTTAAAGATTTTGAATGTACTTCATGTTGCTGCTGCCCAATGCCTGTAGGCATTTTGCAATCACTTTTGTAACCAGAAGGGTTTGGGGATTTGCAAGAAACAGGCAATTAGCCCAAGTCTTGAACAGATACTTTATTATATGGTTAAGCTCATTTCTTAACTTCCTAACCCACACATATCCACACAGGACAAGCAAGATTGGCAGGTAAGGTGTTAAGGCTTAAGCTTCCCTGCAGACAGGGGCAAATCCTCTGAATCCAGGGCTCCAGGTTGATAGATGACTCTCTTTGGGTGCCCCTGGAGATGACACAGTCCCAATAGAAGGAAAGTAGCACTCCGTCTTCCTCCTTTCTTCTTTTTTCCTTCTTCCTTCAGCCCAGTAGCCCCTGGGCTTGGATTTTATCCCAGTCCCATACTTATCTGTACCTTGTGATTCAGGGGCAGATATTTTGCCAAGTTTTGCTTCTGCTGGCCACCACCCTAACTGTGGGGGTTACCTGTGTACTCTACTCTGCCTTGACGGCCAGATGTTAGGTATTCTTGCTGGTTTTGGGGCTTGTAAATCCTTATTGTCAGCTTTCTGGTGGCCCAAAGAACTCTTCCCAGCAAACTTTAGGGCTGGAGGAAAAGGATACCCCAACCCAACAAACTGTTGAAAGAGTCAAAGGAAACCAAACAGTAAGAACTACCTGACCTTCAGAGATACCTAGCAATTTTCCATTCCCATTACAACTTCTTTTGTTTGTTTCACAGTATTAGTGTCTATATGTAAGTGAGCATTCAAAGTACATTCAGAATGCATGTATATTTGAATGATGTCATGTTAATACACCCACACAAATGTAGTATGGGACTTCAGGACCTGATTTTTTGTGGAAAGACAGTGCAGTTTTTGGTTCCCTTTTGATCTTGATCTCCCTTATTGGACAAATAATTAGCTGTGCTGATAATACTGCTACTACTTATAATAATAATTACCAAGGCTGGAAGGGATCTTTCAGATCATTGAATCCAACAACCAACCTTTCTCTGACAAGCCTTGTACCTGAACAGGGACTTGAACCCTTGACTATCAGATTAGGGTCTGATGCTCTCCCAACATAAAAAGATTCTTTCAAGTAGAAAAGTAATGCTTTAAGAACAAAGCTCTGTTGTGAAATATTTATAGTAGTTAAGACATCTTCTGGAACCTGAAACATTTAAAGACAGATTCATAGAACAAGCATGCAACAGTGCTTGTAATACACCTGTGACTAAAGTTGGTACTAACCTGTCTGAGTTGTCAGAATAAGCAGATAGTTTATTTTTGTCCAGTTGTCTTAGTAAAAAAATCACGTTGGTTGTCTGGTTTTGTTTGTTTTTTCTCCTTCTTTTTGTTAAAGTCTCTTTCCACCTAGCACAGTATTTCTGCTCCTAGAAATTGGAAACAACATTATAGTTCTTTTTCCTTCCAATGGCTTTTGAAGCTGAACCTACTTGTTTTGTGCCAGTGTTCTGCTGACGTTTTTTTTCCTCATGTTAATCATTAAGCATAATCCGAAACTTTATCAAGTCTGTGACCTTTCCCATTCAGAGCCATTTTCATTCTGAATTATTTTCAATAAAATTAACAATGTCATGGAAACTTTAAAGGAAAACTTTAAAGGTCTTCTTGGTTGCATTTCACTTTTTTAATAAATATGGGAAGACAGGACAGTGGAGTGTGAATCAGTAATACAACCTTCCAGATGGACATTTTGCCTTTTTTGTAATTTTATTTTTATTTCTTCCTTTGACCAGCATAATGCAGGTCTGCTTGTTTGGATGGTTTGTGACCAACATCTTCATTGTTTTTACAGGATTTTTTGAAGTGGCACTTGGCTTCCCATAGCTCATTTTTGGTTGCCTATTTTTTAGTTTAATTGCTGAGCTTAAAAATTAATTCAAAGTCCTTCTGATAGAATGACTTATTTCCACAGTTTGTTGCATCCCCCTAAAGCAAAAACAACAAAAAAAGCATTCAGATAATGAGATAAAAAGACTATTTCCTGATCTTTCAACACAGTTCCCTGCATTTTACTGTATATATCAGGAACTGTGTATCCATTGTTTGCCATCCTGTAACCGGGAACCACCAATAAGGCCTGGCTTATTTTAATCTCCACGTCAGATATTCATACAAATGGATCCCCTTAAACTTTCTCTGATCCAGGCTGAACAAATCCAGCTCTCTCAGCCCCTCTTTACATGAGAGATACATCTGAGTGTCTGTCTGCTGGACTCCTGTCCCTCTCATACTAGGTAGCTGAGAACTGAACACAGTTAGACTACAGGTCTCAAAGAACCCACCTGCTCTTTTGTTCATCCTGACATTACCAGTTATAGTATCCCTGAGGTTCAGTCATCATTGTTTCAGTCATCGGGACCTGATGATTAAAGCAGATACTGACAAGCTGAGGCAAGGGGGGATATAGATGGAGAAATGGTATTTATGCCAATCACTGGGATTTTTTTAGCAAGACTGAACATTTTGCATGTAAAATATTTGTCTGTTCTTTCATAAACACATGGAAACATTCACATGAGCACCCTCCTACATTTGATTAAAGCTTGGATTAGCACTTTAATTCACTGAAAGGAATTAATTCAAAAGGTGAGCTTGTATAATATGACATAAAGTATATCTAAGTAGTAGGCTTTCCCTCAGGAAAAGGTTAAAAGAACTAGATTATTTAAAAGAGATAAAAACATCCTGGAAGTTATGAAAGAGAATATGAAATAATATTTTCTTTAACATAAAGATGGAAGTAATAGAGCAGTTGCAGATGCAGGTGTTTGCTTTCTTCACCCTAGCAACAGTTTATATTCCACTTTTTTACTCTTCAGAACTACTGATTAACCTGTGGAGTATCGAATTTTATCTGCCTGTAAGATTCTGGATCTGCTGAATTGATTATGCTGTATTTCAGGATACACATTGAGAATGCATAAGTGCAGATACTGTATGTCAGATAGAAACTGATCTAAATATTACATGCATTTCTGTAGCAAAAAGGTTTCCTTTTCATCAGGGAAGCTGATTGAATTACCAGTGTCTTCAGCAGTGCTCAACACGCTTTCCCTCTGAGTATATACCAGCTGACCTTTTTATGCTAATGGCAGGTCCACCAAAGTCTTGCAACGACAAATTGTATTTTCACAGGTAATACCTGGTTTATGAAAATTTTCAGAGTCCAATCATTCACACCCTGACTTTAAGTGATTTATTTGTGCTTTCTGTCAACAGCATCCAAGGGGCATAGGTATGAATAAAAGGTGTAGTAAAACAACAGTGTTTAAACATCTTTTGTGTGCTTTCCCTCTTCTAAAAAAGAGAATTATTTTACTTCAGCCTGTTGTTTGAGTCACAAATAAATGTGGGACAATTGGCCAGACTGTATATATAAATACATCTGTTCCATTTACTGCAGGCCTCTATAATATTGTCTAAATTTAGCGAACAGCTTGAGGCATTTGATTAAACATCTGATGCTTACTTTTAGGTTCACATATGTAGCTGAAATTTTTGGGAGGTAATTCTAAAGGTATGAGTATCAGTTGCAGGGATACTATTGACTGGTAATGGAGGCAGAACTCTAATATATGTGCTCTGTGATTTCAGAGCACTAGCCATTTTGACTTAAAAAGAAAATAATCAACATCAATCAACTGATGGTATGAAAAACATTATTTTGAAAGTGTGGATGAGATGAAAAAATTGCTAAACAAATTGCTCTACAAGAAAATTGAGAAGTAAACAATTTTTATTGGTCACAGGTAAAAGTTTCTGTTTCAGATTTGGAGGACCATGTTATGATTGTAAGAACCTAGGCGGGCAACAGGATTTTAATTGCAGAACTTAAGATGTGGCTGAGGGTTTTCATGGTTGGAATCACTGTGATGACCAGGAGTAAGGCAAACTAAGCTGTATACTCAATTGTGCAGAGGTATTGAGGAAGTCAGAAGATGGCAGTCTTAACTCACTGTTGAAATTGCTACATAGCCAACCCTAATTATATGAACACTGAGAAATTAAGTATAAAATGAATGAGCATCTTCCTCTGTATTTTTAATTGTTCCATTTTAATTTCAAATGCATCTGGATAATGCAAAATTGGCAGATCTGTGTTTTTTTCTCAGAAATCATTCATGATAAGGGCAACCAAAATATTATGTAATATTCTCTGATTCAAACAAAGACAAAAATATTTTTAGTTTAAAGGAAGTTCTAAAGGCTGTCTAAAGCATCTAAAAAAACCTGCATAGATAAGCATATTCAAGCACATGTACAAAAGGAGCTTCAACAGGGAATGTTCAGCAATTACATATGCCTGGAGGTATCTAAGTTTTAGAATCTGATTGCATCCTCCTCCTGTTCATGTCAAAAGTCTCCTCATGTAAGCAGCAAAGAATTTAATACCTTTTCAAGCTGCACTGGGATCCAGGAATTACAAAGAAATGGGTCACTATTCCCTTAAGGCTTGATCCAGTAGGTGAACATTGAACTTGCCTGGTATGTGTAAGAGTCTTCAATGACAGCTGCCTGTTATATCCTACTGATCAGTGCATACCCACAGGCAAATTTAGCCCTGAGTTGTCTTGACACTGAGGGAAACTAAGCTTTTATTATACCCATCCCAGGATGCAAAGAAAGAAGATGCAAGCTCCCCTACTACTCTTGTTTAAGGCACTCCATCATCCACCAGAATTTTTCCTTCAGATCCCTCTCCTAAGAAACAAAGATAACTTCTTGGTTTGGAAAGTTCTAATTGTGATGATGCAAAATGCATATATTTTTTGGAGAAAATTTGGGAATAAACAACCCAGATCACATCCAAAGTTTACTCTTCCTTCTTTTGACTCACTTGTCAGTAATATTTAAAGGCTTGTCCTCCTAAAAGGGATTGATTTTTAGCTCTTTCTTTTAGGTGTTTTTGTCTCAGCTAGCAAGCTTCCTATCCATCATACAGAACATATTTTTTTCCCCATTACTGATGTATGTAAGTACAAGTTGATAATGTACAACCAAGCTCTCTGTTTTGTTTTCCTATCTACATCCAGCATTTAAAAACGGGCTCAAGAGGGTTTACATTTGATAATGTTCATTTATTTTTAATTTCTAACTCCAGCTCTATAAAGACTTGATTAGGAATTTGGTTTTAAATACAGAAAGATTTTTCTGTATTTACTTAAATGAGCTATCTGAATGCAGCTAAACTTTTAGGCCTCCCTCAAGCTTATAGAATCAAATTTATAGAAATAATATGCTGGATAAATGGTTATTGAAATTCATTACTCTTGACTTCAGCAGAAACATTAATTTTAATAAACTGAAATTCCAAGATGTCAGATGATACTTGCATTTATATTTTTTTTAAATTAGTTTAATATTAAATATTAAGAATTTCTCTGTAACTAACACCGAGAAAATGAACAAACATACTTTATTTATGGCAATTTTTTGATAACTAAAAGTACTCATGGTGACCAATAATTGCACTGTTTTTTACACAGGTAGCTTGGATTATAAATCAAAAAAAACCTTTCAAAAGATAATAACTTTAAATTTGAGCAAATTTGTAGCTAGGAGAGCAATATTTTCTTGACAATGTTGTTAAGGATAAACATCAGTGTCAAATACATTTCATCTAATGCCCTGTACAATGAGAAAGAAAGTCTCTTATTTGTTCTGCAAGTATTATTTTACAAAAATATTTTTGAAGTCATTCTGCAGTGATACACAGCTAGTAGCATGTAACATTTTAAACCAGAAAATTACTAGCATGAAGGGAAAATAATATCCAGTAGAAAGCGTATGTTTATGGATACTTTATACTTTTCTTTGTGTTCTTTTGTAAACAGAATGCTTTGTATTAAAAAACCCCACAACAAACAATCAAAAACCACAACAAAAACCCAAGCAACAAAACAGTTTAAGATATATTTTAGCTACTGCTCAGATTAAATATTTATCCCTTCAAGTGAGTCAGTTAATGTTCCTGGACAAGCAGCTATCAACCACAAAAATTATTTTATTCCATAAAGATATCTCACTTCAATATTTTAAACCCTGCCCTTTTTTTTTTTATTATTTTGTATTGATTTCTCATAAAGTGTACATATTGTTGAAACTAAATTTCCTTTGAACAAAAGAATGAAATTTTCATTTAAATTATTTAGAACTTAAAAAGCATTCTCTCCTTAATAAACAACAGAAAGTTTTTCACATAAATTTTTCCTTTGACAAAACATAACTAAAATTGTTCTTTAACAGAATTCACTCAATGGAAGTTACTATTCTAATGCAACTGTTGAATGTGTAGACAGATACCATATAAATGCATAAGTAAATAATTTTTATGTTAATGTCTCAGGTTAATAATATAGGCCTATGATGAGCTTATTGAAATTAAATTTAGCGCTTCTATGTTTTTGTGGTTTTTCTTTTATGCTTCAGCAGTGTGTCTATGGTTCAATACTCATACATCTAGCTTATCATGTATCTAGTTCAAAATGTCAGATGTTTACATCTTATTCCTCTTAGGATGGCCAGTTTTGGGTGAAAGTATGTTTTGAAATACTAGAAATTGGCACTCTCAGACAAATTTTTTTTCTGACCTCCATCAGTGTCTGTTTCATAATATATGAACAGGTAGCCTTGTTGCCCTGTAGAGCTGAGTTAGTTGCTTTGCTAAGATAAAATATTTTCCTACTTGTCCTATTGCTCACCTCTAAAACTGAAGTTTTTTGAAGTTGAATAAGTTTCATTAACTATTAATCTCCCAGTTTTTGCTCTGTTATCATTGGGAAGTGTATACATAACTTCTTATCTGTTTCTGCTTCCTAAAGCACTCTTGTTATGCAGTTCGACTAAAGTATGATAAAGAAGATTACAGAATCCCTAATTCAAGAACAGGAATGCAATTGTCTTAAAGTAGCAAAATCATTCACCATTGTGGCTGCCCATAATAAAAAAATCAAACATCTTTAATACTACTTCTGCCATCATTCAAAAAAAGATGCCATTTCAGGATAAGATAAAAATGTACAAAGAAGTACTGAATCAACTTTGGAAGTTTTTATAATGTGGAGAAGAGTTGGATAATCACACAAAATCTTACAGGGAAGATATCTGGCAGGATCCTCCAAAAACCTAACATGCATCATGTAGAGATACAGTGGGAATTATCCCGTTTGCTTCAATCTTGTTTTGTTCAGATCAGCTAGTGTGAGTTTAAATAAGTATTTTACAGTGAGAGTGGGCAATACCTGCTCATCTCACCCACAGAAACTTTGTTTCAGTACACCTTGAAACAGAAGACACTGTGGCCTGACTGATACTTCCTTCCAGTAAAATTTTCTTTAGTTTTTTAAATTGCAAAGAACAGTTTGGGATTTTTTCTTTCCACATTCTGAATTTTTGGAATTACACCTGACTTTAAAACTGAGAATGAATAATTTGCGTTGCATTTGAATATAATTTGATTTTAAGTGTCTTTTTTTTTTTTTCCATGACTAACATTTTCTGAAATTAATGTCTCTGTTCTGTGAAATATTTTTGGTTTAAAATTATATTTCTTATTTCATCAGTTATGAATACAGCTCATCACATTTTCAGAATAACATACAGTGATACTGCTTTTAGAAGTTCATTTTACAAGACTGTGTTCTCAGTGAATTTATATCTCAAAATGAATGTGCAGAAATTAAGGACTGCATTCACTGTGTTTGGATTTCGTAGTAGTGGAAAGGAAACTACCCAGATAAACAAATCAAATCTTCCAGTAAATATTTTTTCACTGAGGGCTATATTCCACTACAAAATTTCCCATTAATCTACATTTACCTGATTAGGTAATCTGGTAATATACTGAGAAACAGTCCATAAGCACAGTGATACGTCTGAGATTAGGAAGACTGATTACCAGTTTGTTGCTCAGGTTTTGTGCTAGTGAAAATCTGCTAATGTAATTGCTCTGTTCAGAAGTGGTGTGCATGTAGTAGATGCTTAAGAGATAGAAATTTCAAGATTTTTACTCTCTTTGAATAATTAACTTGGCTGTTGAAAGACTGATCTGATAAGGATTCTGACACTTTCCACTCCACAGTAAGTGGAGATAGAAACTGCAGAGGAACAGGTTTCAATTTGCACTTAGGCCAGGGAATCCTCATTACCAACACAGACGGGGAGGTGCTGTGAAAGATTGCAGTCCTGAAGAAAAGGATTTGGGGGTACTGATGGATGAAAAGCTGGACATTTGCTAACAGGTGCACTTGCAGCCCGGAAGGCCAACCATATTTTGGGCTGCATCAGAAGAGCCATGGACAGCAGATCGGGAGAGGTGATTCTGCCCCTTTACTCTGCTCTTGTGAGATCTCAACTGGAGCACTGCATCCAGCTCTGGTGCCCTCAGCTCAAGAA
>VZTY01014033.1:35963-85829 GCA_013400935.1 Turnix velox | reverse complement strand
TCTGCTCTTGTGAGATCTCACCTGGAGCACTGCATCCAGCTCTGGTGCCCTCAGCTCAAGAAGGACATGAACCTTCTGGAGAGGGTTCACAGTAAGGCCACAAGGATGATGCAAGGGCTGGAGGAGCTCTCCTAAGAGAACAGGCTGGGAGACTAGGGGCTGTTGAGTCTGGGGAAGAGAGGCTCCATGGACACTTCATAGAAGCCTCACAGTACCTTCTGGGGGCCTATAGGAAAGCTGAAGAGGGACTGCTTGCCAAGGCATACAGTGATAGGATGAGGGGCATTGGTTTTAAACTAGAGCAGTGCATATTTAGAAAGAAATTGTTCACTGTGAGAGTGGTGAGACACTGGAACAGGTTGCCTGAAGAGAGGTAGTTGAGCCCCCAGCCCTGGAGGCATTTAAGACCAGGCTTGATGAGACTGAGCAGCCTGAGCAAGTGCAGGTTGTCCCTGGTAACTGCAGGGAAGTTGTACTAAATGACCTTTGCAGGTCCCTTCCAACTCTATGATTCTATGAATTTCACACTATGAAAGAAGTTTTAGGTTGCCTGTGCATTAAACAGAAGAGGAAATGGGAATTTTCATTTAAGAAAGATTATAGCTGGGCTATTATTATCCATCAACGACCATTCTATAGAATCTTTAATGAAAGTTTCTTTAGCAAGTCTTTTTAAATATATTTACATGTATTTTTAGACAGGTTGATTTTGGAAGTCCTACTCACCTAGTCTCCTTATTTGTTGAGGAAATTTTGGTGTAGGGGCATGCCTCCAGAGATAAATACGTGGTGACATGGTAAAGAGATAAAGTAGAAACACAATTTTTTTTTCTCATTTGTGTAAGAAATGGCTATACAATTCCTACAAGCTGATTTTCAGGTAGGACTTTATTTGAGATGACCTGGTCCTAAATCCTTATTGTATCTCTGACCTAAAGGGGTAATACAGACATGCAAGGGACTGCCAGAAATTGTTCATAGATTTCCTGCAGCACCACTGCAAATTCCTATTCCATGTTATACAGTGCAGGCCTAAAAGCCATCTCTGAATCATTTAGCATTTAGAATTGGGTCAAAGGACACATTTATGAGAAAGGACAGCAATGGAACTCCAAGCAGACTGGCAGAGGTCAGTGCTATATTCAGCTGAAAATGTTCTAAGCAGGAAAAAGCACTAAGTAACATTTTAAAAAATCTAGCAATCAGTTTAGGCGCCATACATAGTGAAAGACAGGTCAATAGACTGACATGAAATTTGTCCTGTACATGTGACAAAAAGCTAAAGTAATCATTATGATTTCAATGCTTTTGAACCAGTATTTGCAGATCTTACCTTGTTCTAAGGTAAGAAATTACCTACCACGATGTAATATCCCCTCTGCATAAGGGCATTAAATGCACCCTCTGTAAATTTGCTGATGATACAAAACTGGGTGGGAATGCTGCCCTGCTTGAGGGTAAAAAGGCATTGCAAAGGGATATACACTGGCTGAATCACTCGGCTGAGGCCAATGGTATAATTTTCACAAGCCCAAGTCCTGCACTTTGGTCCAACCAACAGCTCATGAAGCCTTACAGGCTTGAGGAAGACTGGCTCATGAGCTGTCAGAAAAGGTTCTGGGATTATTATGGCTGAATATGAGCCAGTAGTGTGCCCAGGTGGCTAAAAAGGTCCACAGCATCCTGGCCTGTATCAGGAATAGTGTAGTGAGTAAGACTAGGGAAGTGATCATACTCTTACTAAAGTAATGTATCCAGTTTTGGGCCTCTCATGACAAAACCAGCACTGAGGTACTAGAGTAGTTCCAGTGGAAGGCCACAAAGCTTGTGAAGGTTGTGGAGAACAAGTCTTATGCGAGAAGTCTGAGGGAGCTGGGGTTGTTTCGCCTGGAGCCAAGGAGATTTGCTCTCTACAACTAAGAGAAAGGAGGCTGTAGAGAGGTCTGTGTTTCTTCGCCTAACTAACAGATGATAGGACAAGAGGTAACTGCCTACTTGGAAACCTAAATTATGGCCAAGAAATATGATTTAAGTGCATTATAATTGTATATTTTTGTGCATTTATTCAATACAAAATAACCATTGGCACATAAGCATAATAAACCAGTATAATTTAAAGTTAACATGCAGAAGAGGGTATATGGGAGTTTAGTCTATTCACACCATCTAATTCTGATTTTTCCAAGCTTTGGTGTTTACAAAACTGAAGTCTTTTACTAATCTGATCACCCACAGATTTTAAAACAATGCAAGATATGAGACAGCTATTAGAGAATAGACAATTATTCAAATTTGAGATGTCTTTTACTTACTTTCCTTTGAACCAATTGTTCTTAGCTGTGCAAAGGTACACAGAAATGAGATTTTACTAACTACTTTGAGTTATGACTACAAATATAGGAAGTTAATAGAAATTGTTTTCCACATGGATATTTTTTAAATTCATGCAGTATTGAATGTATTTTTATCTGGTTTTTTTTTTTCTTTTCTACCAACCCTAATTTGTTGTTTGGAAAAGAAAATCCAGCTATGTGACCAACATTTTTTCTTGCACATATTAAAGCATATGAATCTAATACTCTTATCAAGAAAGATAGAAGAATATGCATTCACAATGTATTCATTTAATATTCTTACAAAATAGCTTCTTACTGAAAAACTTTGTATATATTGTGTCTATTCAAAGTGGTGCTAAAAAGATACGGCACATTACAAAGTCTGTCAGGAAACAAGATACATTTAAAGTCTTCTGCAAGAGCAGTCTTTGAAACTATTCTTGTGTCTTTAGATAACAAATAACCTCTTCAACAATATATAAAGCTTCATCTTTTAAAATAAAATTTTGCTGTTTATTTATTCCCCATCTCTCCTATTATTAACAGTATTTTACAAACTTAGTTGCTGCTTCATAAACCATAAAAGCAGAAGAAAGAACTTCCAGGTGTATCAGATTATTGAATTTCATGGATTTTTAGGTTGCATTTTGAGTGCAGCTCTCTTTTGCCACTTAAATGATCAACAGCACTCCTGCTGAGTTGCAAAAAATAAAACCAATATAGTCAGGCAAACTATCCGTATATGTTTCATTTTCTTGAAAAAAAATAGTTTTCACTGCTATTCACCTCATTTGTCTATTGCTTGTAGAAGTATGAAGCAAGGCTTAAGCTATTTTGGTCAGGATTGTTTGGAGCCATGACTGCAACTCATAAGGTCGGTTTAGTTTAAAGAGTAATCTCAACTTTACATCTAAACTGTGCAATTCAGTTACGAAGTATCCTTTTACCTGAAATGATAACTGTAGAATATGTTTCATTTTATTACTGTCACACAATAATGTGGCTCATAACAGGATATATAGTTAGAAGCACCATTTTACCAGTGAAATTAAAATAGTCACTCTTTTAGCTTTAAGGGACAAAAAGGTCTATCTTATCTCATCAATATCCTTGTTCTCCCTGAAATTGTTAAGATAATGAGGCTGAACTAATAAAGAACCTATTTAACATCATGATAGTACTGTCTGCATTGCAAGTAAGTTAATGGTTGCTATTTATAAACATGCACATATGGTTTTCAGTGCCACCGTGCTATTAAAACAATAACCTCTAATTCCAACATCTAACCAGTCTTTTAGATGTATTTATTTGGATATGTAATAATAAGAACAATACCATATTCCAGAATTATGAAAAAAAATGGATTTTAAAAAATAATTTTTGGCAGCCCAATTTGAGTAATTTTTTGATGAACCTTCTATCTGAAAAGTTAATAGGAGTTTAAACATTAATGACATAATAGTGAGTTTGTTCTGTGAGGTCCAATTGTTCCATTTGCTATTCTATACAGTAGATGAGGAAGGAGTTGGGGAAAGTAGGAGAAAGGTCTGCTGCACAAACAGAGATAGGTGAAAGTAAAATGATAGCATGTGAATGCCTGTTGAAATTTGTCCAGAAAGGTTAAGAAAAAGCCATTTTCCTAGCCTAAATTATTTGCAGAATAAGCTTTCCCTATGTAAATTTTTCAAATTAGATTAAGGCATAAAATAAAAAATTAAAAACAAAAAAAATTTAGTACTTCCTTGACCCACCTAAGGAGTTTCCATCTCGAAAGTGAATCATATTTGGGTTTTTTTATTTTCACCTCCTTCAAATAATATTAAAAATTTATCATGGAAATAACTTCATATATTATAATGACAAATCAATAGTATTTCTCATAGTTATGGCAATCCACAATCAACATTCTGAAAATCTGTTCTCTGTAATGATTTTAAGGGCATTTAAATCTCATCAGCAGAAGCAGCAGTTGTAAATGATACCACTGCTGAGTGCAGAGGCTGAAACTTTAAAGCTAATGACACTATTGAGGAGACATGAGGCAAAAATAGTACAGCAGTGTTTTAAATTGATTCACAATATGTTCTCTGAGGTAGCATTTTGTTATCTGCACCAGCGTCAGCTCTCAGTCAAGATGCCAGTGGTAACAGTAGTGGGAACTGCAGCTCCCTTGTTTTATCTCTTCTGCTGAAGTAATTATCATTTCTATCATCTATCCCAAAATTTATTCACATTTTCCTAGTAAAATCAAAAGAAAAATTCCAAAGTGGATTTTCTGTACCATCTGACTTTTTTTGGATTACTTCTCACTTTTGGGAAGAGAGCAAACATTTGAATTTATGGTAAAAGAATAATAAAATACATGTTTAAAAAATAATTTATACTGCCCATTTCTGCAGGGAAAAATTAATAAATTTCAGGGTTTACCTCTAGAATAAGACTTTTATTTCCAAGAACAGCACTGAGGAGAAAAAAATCCATGGTCTCCACACAGAGTGTCAAATAGGAGTTCCTCTGGAACTGGCCCACCCCACAGCAAATGGGGTTATTTTCCTGTGGTAAGGATGAGGACAGCAGAGAGATCTGGCGGCTCTCACAGGAGATGCTAATGACGTCTGGGCCTTGCTGGAGCAACTGTGACATGGGAAATAGCATGTGGAATAAATAGCAGTATGCATACCCATAGGACTGTGCTCTCATTGGCATCAGGCAATCATGGTGGGACGGCTCCTCTGACTGGAGTGTGGGAATAGAAAATTACAAGCTCTTCAGAAGGGGCAGGTGGGGGAGACAAGGAGGGAGTCTTGCCCTCAATGTCAATGACCAGCTGGAATGCGTGGAGATCCATATGAGGATGAATCTGGTGATAACTGAAAGCTTATGATGAGGACTAGAGGAAGTGCAGGGACAGGTGATGTTGTGCTGGAGGTCTGGCCTTCTACAGAAAAATAGGAGCTGCTTCAACAGGACAGGGATGTTCACAAGTCCTGGTCTTCATGGGAGACTTCACCCACGCTGGTATCTGTTAAAGTGACATGCATAATAATTTCTAGGTTGTTTTCATATGTAATTTTCTAGCATGTACATTTCATTTTAAATCTCAAAAGAAAAAATGTCCATTAATAGAAAAACCGGGAAAATCCATTTATAAATGATCACAGCCAGTAGCAAGCAACGGATTGAAATCATGCCAAGATGATTAACTGCTAAATGATTGCTTCAGCAAATGTACATGTCTAGATAATGTAATAAACATTATAATTTACATTTTCATGCCAATTCATGTTTGAGCTACACTGTGTTTAGCACTCTCACTATGCTGGGATTAGGAAAGTACTGAAGGCTAGTTTGCATTTGTACACGCACAGCAGTATTGCTCCTGCTGTGCAACTGGAAGTACAGAGATCTCATGTCTTCATTACTTCTCATGTCTGGCAATTTATATGATACAGACTTAGATGTCTGATAAAGTATTCATGATTAAACATCTTCCTCTGTCTGAAAACTGTTGTTGAGCAGTGATACTTATTTTCACATTGTGTAGCAAAAAGTGCTACTTCCACAGCAGAAAGTGCAGCTTGATTGCCAGATCTGCCTCAGTTCTATGGCCACTGCATTATTTTTCCATTTCCTTTTCTCACTAACATTTCTCACCATTTTTCTCACCTTATCTCTTGAAATTTCATGTTTACTTATGCCATTTCTTAGCTTTTATTCTGACATTCAAGGACTTACTTGAAAAAAAAAGTCTATTATTAGCATAGGGAGATGCTGCTGTAAAGTTTGCAGTACATATCTGCATTCAGGTGAGAATCCAATTACCTTCAAAATCCTATATAATTACTTTCTGGATGTTTTTGTTTGATTTTAGTGTCCTTCTTTTGATATTTGTAATCATCCTTTGGAGTAAAATTTCAGATCTCTACTCATATATATAATGAATTCATATTTTTAATTATTTTAAAGGGGGAAATTGCAGGAGAAAACATAATTGGGGACTGAAAATTTGAAATAAAAAACTAAAATCCATTAAGACAATAAAAATCTATACATTTTTCTCAAGTAAATGCAGTGTATAAAAAAAGATTTAGACAAAATAGAATATGCAACTATGCAGCCACGATTTACTATTTTAATTTACTGAAGACTGGAAGAAGCTTATCAGCTGAAAATCAATACTGAGCTGAATTTAAGCTTTTGTAACTTGGAACCACAAAAATATACTAAAGAAATGTCATAAAAATGTTAACACTTGCCTAAATAATTTATCAGATAGATGTTTTTCTATGTCAAGTATGGATGTCTAAATTGTACCAAAACCTGCACATCTACTAATCATTTTTAACAGTGCTTCTAAAATATGGTTTGCACACAATCCCAGATAAGATAAGCAGAATACATCCTTAACTTTACTGACTATTTCAAAGTGTATTGTATGCATGCTTCTTTTTAGAACCAGGTTCAAAGTTTAGAGACAGCAAGATCAAATTACAAAACTAAGCTGAATTTGAGATAAATTTACAACAAATTATTTCCTTTGACTCTGTTAAACTTCAGACTGAACGCTGATTCTTCTGTATCCATGGTCATATGCATCTATTTATATTTCAATACTGTGAAGGGACTACGTTTTGTGACAATACTCCATGAAGGGCACACAGTGCAAGCGTATCAGCACCCCTGATACTACATGTAGCACAATAATATTCCAGGCATCTTTGAGAGAAGATATGTGGAAGGTAAACTACCCACAGAAGTAACTCAGAAAGCTCAGAGTTCCATTTCTCCCACATAGGGTTGAGCTAGGCTAATCGTACAACAGATTGTCAGCAGAGCTTGCTATAGGGAGCTTTCATAGCATCATTTCCTTCCACAGATGGTCATTTGGGTATGCAGGCACAACTGTGTTGCTCATCTCATGTCTCAGCGGCCATATTGCATCCGTTCCATAGATACATGCAACACAAGATCCGTTCTAGCGAATATTTAACCAGAAACTGTTGTAGTCATAGTAGTTGTAAATAAAGTTTAAAGTGGACTTTCCATGAATTTCTATGGAATTCAGAAATTTTACCAAGGGGTAAGGGATTTTGAGTGTGGCAGTGTGCTCTCCTCATTCTTCCCCCTCTCTCTCTCTCCCAGCTCCTGCTTGACCTATATCAGCAGGAGCTGTGATGAGCTGCTCCTGGATCTCAGAGGGTAGCTGACTACAGTCAAAACACTGTTTTGAGGGGGCATCTAGATACTCTGTTCCCATGAGTGTTCCCTATATGACCATAGGTCAATTACTTTACTCCATAAGTACTGGACAGCCCAGCAGCACTTTGAGCTCTCCTGCAGAGCAGTGGGCTCTACACCAGGATTTCCCCTTGAGCGGAGGTGTTCGCCTAAGGTCCTATGCTTCTACTCCTCAAGGCTGAGAGATTCCTTCACAGAATAGATTCCCAGTGACTAACAGCATGCTAAAAACTTTGAAATCTTAGTTAACTGATATAAAGGATTGGATGGATGTATTAGACATAAACTGTTGTCCAAGTCTGGTACTATACCAGTCTGGTACTATACTATACTATACCCAGACTCCTCTCTGAGAAGGAGTTCAGAAAGCAAGGGGAGTCCTTTCTGAAGGACCTCATGACTCAGTGGGTGAGACTCCATGACAGTTTTTCTGACCCTGTCCTCTAAGCAGTAAATAATGATGTTGAACCTTGTAAAACACTGTTGCATTTATTGTTAAACTTTGTTATGTCACTGTTTTAAATTAATAAACATTTCATTACTTCTCTCTTATGAATGAAGTCAATCCCACCACCCATGACAAAGTCTCCTCATTATGTTTTTTCTCGTCTTTTGCAATATATGTTGCAGAAGCACAAGATTGTTTTTCATTTTTTGTGTTAATATTTAGAATTTATTGTCAGAAGACTGGGTGAAGACTGCTCTTTGAAAGTTGTCTTTAATTCTTATTAATTGTATGATTTTTAGTCTGTTTAGAATGACTGTATGGCAGTGGTTTGTATGAGTGATGAAATGAGAGGAATTAAAGAAATATCATGAATACTTTATGCTGTTGAGCTTTGAAAATCCGAGCTTTTTGATCAAAGAGCTTGAATCATCTCTGCAACGGTGCATTCTTTCTACCAATTTAGATGATAAGCTTGCTGGTGAAGAGGCAGTCTTTTCATCCCACAGGTGTGCAGGACCAAGCACAATGAGGTGTGAGGCTTTAATTCCTGCTAAGCTCTATTCAGAGTAAATAATTATTAAAATGCTGTGTAGTGCACTTCTGAGAATTTGGATAGGAGAGAATAGAATGCCTGACAAAAACCAGCAATATGTAAAAATGTTGTTTGTATTATCAGAGCCAAAACCCCACACTTTTATACAAATACTTCATGCCCTACAGAGGGAGTGGATTGACTCAGGGAATCTTTGTTAAAATTTTCATTAAGAAAATGAAACCTCATTTTTAAAGGTTTTGTCAATTTCTACTTCACTATATCTTCCATTTTGTGAGAGTTAAAAATCTTTAAGAGATACTATTTACATGTAACATTGTGATGGAATGCATAAAAATGCCTTTCATTTTAGTTCAGCAGTCCTGTATTTCCACTGGGCTTGTGAGAGTTATTTATATTTTACGATGTTGTGAAGATAACCAGAATGTGTCAACAGTTTAATCATAAATATACCAATTCCCATTTCTTTGTATAAGTATTGCCAGAGGCATATGGTGTGTCTGAAGATCATAGTAATTTTTTGCTTTCCTGCCAAGAAAAGTGCAAAGCGACAGGGAAGGACAACTGAGAAGGTATCATTTGTAGTTGTAATTGCCTGGGAAAGCACTGTTTCCCACAAAGTGATCTCATGAAGACAAGACATTTCCTGCTATTTTAGGGTCTGTCAATAACAAAACCACTTAAACATTGTGGATACGAGGGTTTTGTTCACTTGGGTTCTGTGTTTGAGAAGGGAGTGAGTGATTTGAATTATAGACTAATGTCTAAAAAAAGTAAGATGTTACACGTTTGGGGATTTTTGTGAAACATTTTTCTCTTGTAGCTTTTCAGCAAGTTCTGCAGAAAAAAATGATTCTTTACAACCTTTGACTCCCCATCCCCCATTTACATAAGGTGTAAAGATAGTTATTGGTTTTAACTTTGAAAGAAGGATCACAAAGGGAAAATGCTTTGACAAAAAGGTATCAATTGAATATTTCTGTAGACCTTGTTGTACCTGAAATCTGTGAAGTATATTGTCATAGGCTTATGTACGAATCTTAGCCTTGTGATACTGAGTGCACCAAACTCCCTACATTTTAGTGGTTAATGGTAAATAACTGAAATTTTTGTTCCCCAGAAATTTCTATACCAGATGGGACCAGGAATCTCATGAAAATTACAAGTTGCATAGGAAAATGAAAGAAATGCATGGATGAAAACCATCAGAAATTTCTGTCTTTTCTTGACATTTGAAATTAAAAAACATTAACAAGCAATTAATGGGTAGAGGCTTACATTGCATAAAAGTATGTCAGCTGCAGTTTATAAGTGAAAAGATGGAATTTTAAATCTGTTTATTTAATTATTTATGGAATCAAAATATCCTAGATTGATTTTTCAATAATTTAGTAAGTTACCTGCATGCCAAGAAGAGGAAATGGATCATTCTGCTGTGTATAAAGCTTATCTTCAGTAAGTCTTAAATGTAATCTTAAATGTTACATAGCACATTTTATTCATAACTTACAAACATATTATGTATGTGTATTCCATGTAACAAATGTGGAAATTAGAGGTACATCATTGTGCTGAAGTTTTGTTTTTATTTTTTCTCCAGTAAATGACATTTGAAAAATTCATGAAGTTGGAAACTATACCTTACAGAATGTATTTTTCAGATCCAACTGATCAAGATTACTATGTAGAACTATGCATTCATAATGCCACATTTGAGTTTTATTTTTAAGTCACCATATGGTAAAATAGAAAATGAAAATAATCCCTTCGATTATCTGAAGATAATTTATTTGCTTATTTGCTTGAGTCTTTTTAGGAGATAAATTGCAGGAAAAAACTCTAGATACTAATATGCCAAACATCCTAGGGCAGTTATTGTATTCATCAAGTAAATCCCACTTTATGCAGTGGAATTTACAGAAATGTGGCATACACCTTTGATTTTCATTCTTTATTTTTGAACTTTGAGTTTGCATACTCTGCTGTGAAAATTTAATATGCTGTGTTCTGTCTCTTTATGAGCCATAGGAAACCACAGGTGTGTCAATACTGTGCTAGTCACAAATAAACCTATTTGTTAAGGTTTGAGCAGACTACCTCTCAGGACATTTAGGCCTAGATTGGGCAGATAGGTTAGGGACAGATCAGGTAGCTGTTTTAATCTGAAGCTGGTTGACAAAGTTGCTTCTGTGGTTACTACACAACAACACAAGGTCATGCTTTAAAATAAATGCACCTGTGAGCTGGGATATTTTTAAATCTGAACAGGCCTTTTGCAGTATAAACTATAATAAGCAAAATTTCTGATTATTAAAACTACACAAGAAATTTGTTTTCCTCCTGTTTGCAATTTCCTGAGAAAAGAGAAAACATGATTCTTGTATCTAGCTGTATTCTTTATTATTCATTAATATGTAATGTAAATAGCCTATCTTTAAGTAATCTCTTCTGGTTCTAAATCTATTCTTTCCTGCTATATTTTTTTTATTTTAAGTATTTTTATATGTTGTGAGAATTGCAATGGGATTTGTTAAAAACAAGTGCTCATGCTGGCAGCCTGTAATATTTTAAAAATAAAAATATTCAATATTTTTTTTGTGGAGCAAAGTTACATAGCATAAAAAACTTAGAAGGCTCCTGCAAAAAGAAACATGGCAAATTACTGATTTTAAAAGAAGTATACAAAGCTACATTCAAATAATCTTTTACCAAAAATAGTGATTGTTATGGCTTTGTATGTATAATCCATTTGACTATATACTTTAGCTTATAGTCATACCTACTGTTCAAGCCCCTGTTGGTTTTATTTATCCATAAAATAATTAAAACCTTATTTAAGGATGTATAATGCTTTTCCATAAATAAATGAATCTGAAATATTGCTAGAGAGTTTATAATATTTAATCTCTTCTATGAATTTTCAGTGACCTTCACACATGGTCTATTTTTCTATACTTCAGCTTAAAATCAAAATGTCAAATTCTGGAGTAGGTTCTGAGTTATTTCAGTCACAAAATATTAAGAAGCTGAAGTGATTTATTTATAAACTACAGAAACATTGTTCACCAGAATGAAGAATTATTTTGTCAGCCATATGTAGATTTATATTTTTCTAAGCTATTTTTAGCCACTAATAATTTTCTAAATTTATTTGGTCTCAGAAGCCCAAAGACAAGGTTGCAGTTCAAATGTGCTGAAAAAAGGAAAACAACATAGTATATGCAGGTTCTTCAGTGCTGTATTATCAGTACAATTAATGCTGTCTTCAGTCTGCAATGTGTGCTAAGGAAAATACTTTTAAAACTTTTATCCACCACATGCAGCTGCATTGTCTATTTGAAGCCCTGGCTCTCTAGTGATTTAGATCAGCTATGCTTCTATTCGTAATTTGGCTATTTAGATTTATAAGAAACACAGGAAGTTTCCAAGGCCTGGTGGAACTAAACTGATCATTAAATCCATACTTCTTGTTAAAAAGAGTTGCCATCTCTCCATCTGCTTTTTTTTAAGTTCTTATAGTCTCATTTTCACATGAAGTTAAACCCTGCATGGATATTTGAATACACAGTATCAAAGCCTTACTATTTTTAAATTAATAAAAGCAATTGTCTCTGAACACGCAGATGACTGGTGCATAAATAGTTTGTCTGGGCAAGAAAAATAAGCTGCTCTAACTTTGCCTTTGATTAAGAGAAAGAGGATTGTTCTTATTTGGAGACATGCATGTATTCCTTCTCTTTTTTTATTTTATTCTCTTCTCACCTTTTATTTCATTTCCATAATCATTTTTATCCCTCCTCTCTGAAACACTGTGAGTGTCTGTTTCTCTCCATGTCTGAGTTTCACACAGCATTTATTGTCTCTACCTGTCTGCCACCAGCAGTGCCTGGAGAGTTGCTAAGTATTAAAAATTTAGATAGAGAAATTATAGTGATTACCAAGCACTTGGAAGGAGTCAGTGTCTACTCATTAACATGATTATAAGATTCATATTTAAATAAAAAGAAATTAAAGTCATGGGGTATTTCTAAAGAATCTTCATTCATATCTGTATGGTTTATCCATGATGACCTGCAGTCGAACTCTGAAACTGCCAGTTACCCAGCCTGCTGCTGTCTGACTCCCCAACAGCTTAGGAAAAGTCCATAAAGAGAAGAAGGCCACTTGGCAGTCACCTCTATAGGCAAAACAAACTCAACCTGTGGAAAAAGAATTTAACTTATTGCAAATTGAAATACATTTGGGTGGTCAAAAATGAAGACCAATTACAACAACTTTCATTCTTGCTCCTTTTTCCCAGTCTCACCTTCACTTCATCCCAAACTTCTCTAACTCCCCAGCCCTGAGTTGTGCAGGGGTGTAGGGAATCAGGGATTGTGGTCAGACCACAGCAGGTTCTGTCTATCACTCCCTCCTCCTTGCACTTTTCCCTTGCTCCAGCACAAGTCATCTCCACAGGCTGTAGCTCCTTTATGACTGCTCTGGGGTGGAGCCCTCCATGGGCTGCAGGGCAATGACCTGCTTCACCATGGTCTCCTCCATGGTCTGCAAGGAAATCCCTCCTCAGGCACCTGGAACACTTCTTCCCCCCTTCTCTCCCTCACAGAGCTGTTTCTCAGACTTTTTCCCTCAGTAGTCATCACTGGAAACCATTTTGCCCTTTCTAACACATGCTTTCTCCGGGGCACTTCTGTGGTGGCTGAGGTCCCAGATGTGCCCTGTAATTGGTCAGTTGGAGCCAGCTGGAACTGGCTATATCCAGCCTTGGGCTTGGAGCCAGCTGGAACTGGCTATATCCAGCCTTGGGCAGCCCTGGCAGGCTCCACACAGAGCCCACCCAGCTGCTGCCCCTTATAACACTTGAGCACAATAAAGTAAGTACTAAACAGCATATATATAGATATATGTATATGTAAATAAATATATAAACTGATGCTGTTAAGATAAAATCAGGAATATGAGGAGAAAGCCAATTTCACCACTTAAGGAAGATACATCTAAGAAGCGTCACATAGAAATGGACAGTGACCCAAAAAGGACAAACAAGATTCTTTCCTAGCATTTAAAGATGGGAAAGTGATTTCTCGAGTTCATACTGCTCCATTGCCATCGCATCAATCATCAAAGTCATTAGTTGTTTGATAAACCTGAGCTGCCAGACAAGTTCCCAAGCTGTGATGTCCTGCTGAAAGAACTGAGCAGCTGACAAGCCTTTGCCATTGCCTTCGCCGTGAAGTAACGTCTCACATACCAGGTTCATTCTGAAACTAAACTATTTTTTCCTATCTACAAATAATGAGATTTAAATCTGGAGTCACTACTGCTATAGTATCTTGTCAGTTATGCTGACATTTTTTAAGACTTAAAGGGCTTTGTATTATATTTCATTAGTAAACAGACACTGATCTTTGTGACTTAGCAATTTGAATTAATGAAGTGATATTGCACTGCAATTGTAGCTTTTGCATTAAATTAGTGCCCATGTAGGAAGAAAAAACCTGTACAGACATCTAGTGACCTCTGTCAAGCACTGACTAAATTTTAGAGCTAACATAAAATAAGCAAGTTATTTTCTGTCTGGAAAATTCAGAGCAAAATTACTTAGCTTAATTCTAGCACACTGTTCTCTATTTATCTGTTGTTTTTCTTTGCTGAGTACTTTCTCCACAATTTCTCTTGTCAGACCCTCACTTAAACCAGTTTCAAAAGAATAAATCCCTCATCAAGCACTGTCAGTAGACTGATATTCTTGCAATAGCCTATGCACAATAAAGTTCCCAGTAAAGTATTACAGAAAGGAGTAACACAATAGCATTGTTTACGTGGTCTGGTCTGAAAGCTGATTGTGCTTGACATGAATACAAGATAGCTGGCCAGAATTATAATGAAATACTTTAGTATAAGTATATTTGCAGTCGTCTTGCTATGGTACATTGTGATAATATAATTTCTGTGACACATGCCAGGATAAATAAAATAGTGAAGTTCTTCTGGCTATTGGGAAAGTCCAGTCCACAAGTTGACATATTTGAATAGTTGTACTAGAATGCATTATCAGGAAAATTTATTAGTTTGAGTAAAGTCTTAGTTTTCTCTTACAGTATGCATTTGTTTCTGACTCTGTTAATCAGATGATGGTTTATGTATCACGAATATGAATTTGCACATTTTCAATTTATCTGACATTTTTATACTAATAACAGGATTGTCATAGTTTAGACCCAGCTGAGAGCTAGAGCCACATTGCCACTCATCCCAGTTTGGATGGAGGAGACAATCAGAAGAGTGCCAAAAAATATGTACTTTGTGATAAGACAGTTTAATAGGTAGAGCAAAAGCCAAGGAAAGAAGCAAAGCAAAACAAGGAATTGCTTCCCATAGGCAAGCAATTCATCTCCAGGAAAGCAGGTCTCCAACATATGCAATGGTTACTTGAGAAGATAAGAGCCATTATTCCTCACATCTTCAACTTCCTTCTTCTTCCCCAGCTTTATATACGGAGCTTGAAATCACACGATATGGTATATCCCTTTGGTGAATTATGATCAGCTATTCTGGCTGCATCCACTTAAATCTTTTTGTGCCTTCCAGCCTAATTGCTGGCAGGGCAGTATGAAGAGCAGAAAAGTCGCTGAGAGCTAAAACAACCTAAAAACAACAGTGCATTATCAAAAGTGTTTCGCATTTCAAATTCAAAACATAGAGGTATTAACAGAGGCCAGTAATAATGTTAATTCCATTAAAGCTGAAACTGCTACATAAAACTGAGCTCATAGTAACAGAGAAACTTGCAGGTCATGTAGATAATTATTAAAAATATGAATCTTGAATTTCTAAGCTAAAAAACTACTGCACAAGCAAATTGTGACATTGCTATGCTAGGAGGAAACTTCTTGCAATTGTTTTAGCACACACACTGTACGTATTGTTTAGGAATGAACTAAGATCTTCTACTATGGATTATAGGGCTTATATAGCAAGATCAAGATGATTGTTGATCTTTTTTTGACTGAGTTAAGGAAGTAAATACGATGATGATTTGCTGAAATTACCCCCTACAGATACACTTTCCCGTTGGTAGCTCATATTGCCTCAGTACTCTAGAAGGTTTTGTGGCTGATGATACAGCAAAGTTGTTGCTAAATTTATATTCATGTGAAGACTTTCACTAATACATCTTGTTACAATGATATGGCATGCATATGAGATATAATTATGTTGAATAAAAATATGCACCTGTTTTATTACAACTGTTGGAACATAAATTCTACACAAACTAGCACACACCTTGGTGGATGATAGTGTTATTGTACAGCACAACACAATGAATGGAAAATGATAAGTGTCAATAGAAGTCTATGGCATTTCAGTTCCACTTACCAGGGCAGGGGCCTTTTAATGTTATTTCATCTTTTCTGTGACATTACATGTTGCAATGTCTGACATATTTTATGCTTTTAATTCAGTGAGAGAGGTAATCTAGAGTTAAAAGAATATGAATCTGACATCTGTCAATGGTTAGCAATAATAATTAAAAATTGGAAATAGTGACTATTTTGCAGAGTGCCACTTAATATATGTTGTTGCAGGCTGTTGCAAGTTTGTGAAGATTTTTATAAAAAAGAAAATGTCCTGTGAAGAAAAATGTGAAAAACCGTTTTGGTAAAAATTCTCTCAGACTTTCACAGTGTTTTCTGAAAAAATCTAAAAGTCAATAAGAACTTAAGAGTTAATAAGTGTGCATGTTTGAGGAGCTGGTTGTGAGAATAGGATTGAATATAGGGTAATAGCATGTAGTTTGGCAAAAAAATTACTTCATGAAGTGCCAGAAAAATTTCATTGGTCGCAGAGAGCAGCACAAAGAAAAACAAAGAACAACAAAAACTTGGTGACAAAAGCAGAAATTTCTCTAGAAATTTTCAAGTTGAATCTTTTGGAATTCCAGTAACACAGCCAGCATGAAGAGTGCAATTAAGATTTCAAAACCCAAGTAAAAGATCGCTGTGGATTGCAGTAACAAAACTTATGAGTTGGACATTTCTTTATCAAAATCAACAAATCTGATGAAATTTGCAACAGGTAAAGAGTTTTGTTTAGTAACAGGTATAATAGCTTTGTCAAAAGAGACACTTTTTCAAGATACTGCTCACAAAAGTGTAAAAGTCCTGAAATAAGACAGGGAAGGTAATATTATTGTATAAGAATTTAAAAGGAATGTTTTCTCCCTCCTAATGTGCTGCTCAAGAGTTTTTAAAGTGTAATTTTCCTCAGTTTTATTAATTATTTTCAGATGTCTTCAGAGGACAAAGCAATTATAATTATAGATGGTGTAATTACATGTTCAGTGACTCTATAATAAGATTGCAGTTAGACAAATTTGAGCTTTATAAGGTTTCTACAGTATGAGGGCTATTAAATTGAGTTGCTCTTCTGCTGGAAATACTTTTTCATAATTTGATGATTGCAAATGTATAAAATGTTCAGATATTTATTATTTATATTATTACCATTTATATATTAAATATTTTATAATGTAATATTGATTAAATAGCATTTTTTAGGTTGGATACATAATTCTGATGTTACATTATTTTCATTGTATGTTATATCTTTGTATTCATTACATATAAACTGTAAGACTTGGGGCAAAAAAGTTAATCAGTCAGAAAACTGGTGGTGGGAGGAAGGGATAAAAAAATTAATTACATCCACAGTATTAAAAATAAAACACAAGGAAATGTTCCAAAGCCAACTGTTACACAGAGTATTTCTTCTGTGTGTATAGTTCAGTATCATAGTATTGATACTTTAAAATTTTCCAAAGCTATAACTCCAAGTGTTTACCAAATACTAGAACAAAAATCACCATCAATCAGAAGCAATCTTAGCACAAAACTGTCTACGTAGATCTGTTCATAAAGACAAAGTAATCTCTGAATCCATAAAATCCATGATAATATTAATAAGAATCATGTTATGATTTGTTAAAAATCTTACAAATAATATAACTATTTTCTTGTGTCTAAATTATATTAAAAACAAATTAACTTTGCCAGCAACAATCTTTATTCTTGAACAGACATTTTCTGAGTATTTCAAAAGCTAGATGGAAACCTTAAGATAAAACATTGCCTTGAAAAATGTCCTCTTCTGTTATAAAATGTAGTTGCTTCTATGAAGTGACATTAATGTTCTATTGTGCTCGATTAATATTATACATCTTTATATCACAATTTTTATTGTTCCTTTAATTTTGCGGGATCTCACTTCAAAGTTTGATTAGCTTTGCAGTATCTTTCGTTTAGAAAACTTTTCTCATACCCAGTCCCAAGTATGTGATCTTTGAAAGACAGCTTTAAATTGCACTAAAAGCATTCAATTAAGGTAATAGACAAAAGCTTAAATTATAAATAGGTAAGAGTAACATACAGTGTGCATTTTTAATCTTGCTTAATGAACATTTACTGCTGCAAGTAGCCATCAGTTTCTTCTTCTTTCTTTGTGAATGGGCTGTGCAGTATGCAGATGAGAAAAAGATTTTCTAGGATATTTGAACCTAATCAAAAGTTCATCTGGGTGTATATTATATTTAAACAATACATCAGCAGTTTCCTGTCTGCGTAAAGTGAAAGAAATCTATTATGAAAAAATATATTAATATGTGCATAAATAAAAAAGAATTATTAAAGAGCCTTTGGAGATACGTTTTTATAAGGTCTCAATTTTTGTATTCAGATTCTGAAATACAAGCAGTTGGTAATTAGACCCTGAAATACTCATAATTGTGAGGCTCAGTTTGCAATCAATTTACTAACAAAAAAAAGCCTCTTTCCTCTTTTATTTAATTTAGATCAGTAAAAGCAACAACAAAGAATGAGTTCAATGGAAAGCATTCTTCCTCCACAGACTAACTGAAATGGTTACAAAGTGCCTTACAATTTTAACTAGAGAATTGGTTATATGCAATTTGTTGTGCTTCAATGCAGCAATATGGACAATCTTCCACTTTAATTTGTCCTCCAGTTTAATTTGTCCTCCAGTTTAATTTTTCATATTACAAATTTTTGTAATAGAAAATATAGCTGAAAGGTGCAAATGCTTTTGAGTATGAGACACAGATACAATGACAACATTGCCCTTGAAAGAAGGATAATACTCTAGGGTACGTCCAATGACATCATCTGAACCTTTAAAAAAAATCCTGATAAAATAAGACTGGTGTTTCGAAAGCAAAAAAATAACTCAGTGGAAAAGATGAATTGCCTTATTTTATCAACATTAGAAACATAGCTTTGGAACTTTCTGTGACAGTAAGACACAAAGTAATAAAGCTGAACCTACTTTGGCTCCGAAACACTTTACCATTTCACCCTTTTATTTTACTTTTTAACCAAAATAAAAGTGCTGTGTCTGCAGATTAGATATTGATTACTGAAATAGTTTGAGTAAAGATGCTTTATTTGCTACTAGAAGAGCAAATTCAGGATTTTTCATTTCTCTAAAACTGTCTAGATAAGGGGTCTGGTCTTGAAGCATCTTGCCAGCTTGTAGTAATCCATTACTCATCTCAAACCAAAAATAAAACTCTCATTCATTTTCATGTTGCCATTCTTTTAGCACCAAAGAATGTGAGATATTAAACAGCTAGCACTCTTACAAAAGAAGCAAAATATCTCAGTAGTACTATTAACTACTGGGTCAGTTATCTCATTGAAATTGCCTAACCTATACAAAAATAATTTTTTTTAATAAAATATCCTTTAAATAATGAGGTTTTCCTTCAAGATGAGTTTTAAGTATCTTGTATTTGTTTTGAACTATAATGTAATACCTACCTTATATTGTGCAGAGTATTCTGAGTCACTTTCTCATCAAAAACAAAACTTTCAACTGATCTGACAGGAAAGCTGAGAAACAGAATTAACAAATATATGGCACTTCTTTGGATGGAAAATTAGGATTTAAGAGCTATTTATAAGTCTCCTTTTCCCAGAATTCTCCTGGGCTGTGGATGAGAAAGACAAATATTGCAGTAAATTATAAAGGCATTAATGACTGATTGGTGCAGGTGCAGACAGCTGTAGACTTGGAAGAGAAATTTATGGTGTTGGAGACAGATATTTTTGACAAAATGGACAGCAGAGACAAAAATGGTTGAGCTTGTGAATTCGCTGCTGTTCGTTATGAAGTTTACCAGGATTTGCCTCCTAATTGACAGTAGAATCATAGAATCACCATGGGTCCTCATGTAACTTGCAGTGACTAAGAGAAGATATTTTATTTTGTCTGTTCATGACATTCTCATAAACAGCTCTGTGTTTAAATAAAAGGCACTGCAGTTATTGGTATTAATGGGACTAGTTTGGCTTGGAATACTGACCAGTTCACCTCACCTTTGTGCCTATAAGATCATGAAACAGTTCTTTCTGGAAGACATCCAAGCATAAGAATCTAAGGAGGTTGATTAGACACAGTCAACATGGAATTAAGGGCAAATCATGTTAGAATAATCTACTAGCCTACTACTGCATCACTGAAAAAGGGAAAATCTACCGATTATCATCTTCCTTGACTGCTATAAGACTTTTGGTACAATCTCATGCAATACTTGTGCGGCAAAATTAGCGAGACAAGTTTGCAGATGACACCAAATCCAGTGATGCAGTAGATTTGCTAGAGGGAAGGGATGAAATCCAGCAGGACCTTGAAAGGCATGAGGAGTGGGCTTGTGCAAATTTCATTACATTGAACAACACCAAGTGGAAGGTCCTGTAACTGGGCCTGGCAGCAGGACACCTGGTAAACCAAGCTCAGCCCCACTTAGGCCAAGGGCAGCACAGCCACCTCCTGGGACCTGATACTGTTTAATGCCAGCTCCAAACAGTGGCATATACAATCATATTTACTGGGATACAACTATCAAAACTGATATGACTTAAGCTAATTATACTAAGGTTTCTCTTTGATCTGTGGAATTGCTGAAGTCAAGATATTTGGAATTATCAATAGTGTTTAGATTGTTATATATGATTTTAATTAGTCCAAACATTTGAAAAATTATAAANGCTAGAGGGAAGGGATGAAATCCAGCAGGACCTTGAAAGGCATGAGGAGTGGGCTTGTGCAAATTTCATTACATTGAACAACACCAAGTGGAAGGTCCTGTAACTGGGCCTGGCAGCAGGACACCTGGTAAACCAAGCTCAGCCCCACTTTTGAAAAATTATAAAACGTTTGATTGATGGTACATATTGAATATCTATTTTTATATTTCTGTTGAGTGTGAGCTAGCAAGTAAATTTGCATATTCAAATAGATTTTCAGATTCGTAGCCTCATTAAAATTCTTACTCAGGAATTACAGGTCAACCCCTCTTTATTTCTTTCAAAGCCTATTTCAGGGTGATGATAAGAAGAGGGAAAAGGCATAAAATGGAAGTATCCATATGGTGAAAGCTGGATTTATTATTAATTACACCTCCTGGGACACGCACATACTTTATAAATAATGGTATTTTGAGCATTCCATAAACATTTGTGAGTGCATTTTAGCAATAATCCAGAATTCTTGCTCCAATATATTTACTTTGGCCAAATTGATTTTAATCGAGGTTTATGTCTAAAAAAATAAAGCATAAGCATATTTATGTCATTAGATCATGACATTAATGATTTTGAATCCACATTATAGTTTTCATTTTTTAGTCTTCATATTAGATTAATTTTTTTTGCTAGAATTTGGTATGGTATCTCATTTAATTTTTGGAATACTACCTGTTGAGGTATTTTCATGGACTTGTTCAGTACAGTGAAAGGGAGTGAAAGCAAGCCTGACCTGGGAATGTTTTACATCAGGGAAGAGAAATTCTGGCCTCATCAGAGTCAAGACTGACATGTGCATCTAAAGTTCTGCATCATGACAGAGTGATATATTCATTCATGCTTCTAAGCAGCTGAACCTCACTTAGTTGGTAAGTAACTCTGCTACAATTCATATTAATTATATATCTATATTTTGAGGCAAATTTAAAACACTTATTATGTTTTATATGTCATTGTGCCATGCATTTGTCTTCAAAATGCTGTACAAACTCCTAAAATAAGCAAATGTCTATAACTTCTTTATAATTCAATTAAAATAAACCCACTACTATACATGCATGACAAGTTTGATAATGTTTCTTGCTGTGAAGAAAGGAACCTCCTATACTTCTTCCATCCATCACTATGGAAGGCTGTGAACAGATTTATCACAGAAAAATTAAGATTATGATCTGAATGAGTTTTTGTAGATGATCTTGAAAATGCATTTATCTTTCTAAGGCATTTAGAATGATAAAGCCCCTAAAAAACCTATGCAGCTCTTCTTTTCAGTTATTTAATATTCTTTTATTTACTCTACTCTTCCCATAACTTTTTTGGAGTAATGAAAAAAGAAATAGAATGTATTTCTTATGGTAGTCCATAAAGAACATAGTCTATTCAACACACAGAAAATGTTGTTTGACAGCTTTGATCATAAATGTTGTAGCTTCCCATGAAAAAATTGTATGAATTTAGATAAGTATTTAGTCTAACTCCAAAATGGTTCCATAACAGAGAAATATGAATCAACACCATTTTATAGATAGAAAATAAGGCACTGAATATTAGATAAGGGCTATTTATGTAGGTTACACAAAGAAGTCACTGTGAAAAAGCAGTTTACTGATCCAAGTTTATGATCATATGTGGAAATGTAACCACTGTGCTAGAGAGCCGTGCACTTTGTGTGCTTTCTGCAGCATATAAAACAAATAGTTATTGCCCTACAGAAACTAATACAATTGATTTCACTGAGTTTCATGCAAACACTGGTGATGTTTTAGGGCTCTTTATCTTGATTTGGACTGTTAAACACTAACCACTTAAATTAACTGGTCTATTTTAGGAGGTTAAGTAATAAATCTTTTCAGAAGTGAGTACAAGTTGTAACATATTCTCACAATCATTCAGTGTCATATAAAATACTTGGAGCTTGAGGTTACCTTTAAAAATTTTGTCCTGTTTGAATACTCTCATTTACTGTCTTCTCATTTTTGTTGTCCTCTAATCCTGAATTAATTATTTCAGTTAGTGCTCTCCCATACTTTAAACTTCATCGGATCTGCAATGTTTACTTACATTCTCATCAAAGATATTAATTATACCCAATTCTACAAATTTTAATTCCTCTGATATAATTAATTTTGGCACTTACCTGTATTTTTATTTGGCCTGTAATAATTATAAGTTGTTGTGAGCTTTGTGAGATCCTCATTGGCAACATTGGTTATTTAATTTTTCATTCAGGATCAGGCTTTCAACTCTACTGTTGCAAACACTGAACTCTTATGATGCAGAAGATTGTTACACAAAGACAGTCTACTTAGTAGATAATATATTGGTATGTTTCTCAGAATTCAAAAAAAAACCCTTTAATTCTATATACTGATGTATTACAATGAATGAGTTGCAATTCCTGGAGATTTAGGTAGTGTATTCATTATTGAGATCGCTTTTCCTCTTAATCTGTTTGACTAGAAGTATCAGTTTGGTTTTATTGTTTCTTTTAACAGAGGTAGCAATAGTTAATGGCCTTATTATTTGCATATAGATTATCTCATACCAGATATGAAAGCTGTTACACTGATTAAGTTATCTTTCCCACAGTACAATGTGCCTTGAAAATCTGCATTTATAAGAGCCATATTCAGAACACTTCATGAGAGTGAAGGAGTAAAAGACAGACATAAAGCTTGACAATTTGTGTCAGTAAAGCTGTTAAGAAGAAGATTACTCTGCATATTAAATGTCTGTATGCTTTCTTTCTGGTATAAATAACTGGAAATAAACCTCAATCAGTTCCTCCTAATGATTGTTATATGAAAATAAGAAGGTAGTAGAGAATGAAAATATTTAGAACAATTTTATTGGTTTAATATAAAGTACAAATTCTGTAAACAGCAGTTATGTTTCTGAACCCTTAACATAGATCTTTCCTACAATGCAACCGCATCTGGGGCAGGAGCACCAGTACCAATCTCCTGTGAAGATTTTAATATTTTGGGATTTTTGTAACAAAAATATAAAGCCTAAATGTAGAAAAGCAATTCAGAACATGCTTGAACCTCAATAAATTCTATGAGATATATACATGACCTTCAGAAGATGTCTAAGTGCATAACTTAGATTTCAGACTGAGTTAACTGCAAGGGCCATGACTCTGCAGTTCTCTGAAGGTGGCAAGACAGGAAAGGGCACCCAGATTATCAAGAATAGCAAACACCATTTTTCACTACAATCAAGGCTGATTTCTATCTGCTTTACTAAGCACAAATTTTTCTTTCTGTTAGCTAGTAGCCATACTATTGGATGCCAGGCATCACCACTATCACTAATCTTTTTTCAAGCTGTATTTTGAAAGGAAGTAGATAAAATAGCACAGCTGTAAGATAATTTGGTCACTTGGTAGTCCAAAAATTAACTATTCATGCCATATCAAAAACTTAGAGCGTGATAACTAGCATGTTAATTGATTATGCCTGGAGTAGAAGCTGGTTAGGTTTAAAGGTGGAAAAGAGGCCTGTACACTTGAGGTATATATTTGTGTTCATGTGATTCCTTGAGTAGTACAATAAGTTTTTAAAAACAACCAAACAACATCACTCAGCACATACGACCTTTTTTGCAAGAGTATATTCTCTTTTATGTTGCATTATTGTCAGACTATAGCAATAGTCATCTAGATGATGTCATGCTGGCATCCTGGAAAGAGTCCTGGAAACTCTTCCAAGGCTGGGCATGCCCTGCAATAAGTCTCTGGCACATCACCATCTCCCAAGAAGTGTGTCTGATTTTCAAAACAAGTGTTTTGCTACGAAATTATCTTCGCCATGTAGTCAGGTGTGCATTTCTACCTCTTCTTCAAAAATACATCTCGTAAAATTACAACTTTCTTTAACTGAAGTAATAGCATCTAAAAGATGCTGAGTGCTTTCAGTTCTTGACTACACCAACCTGCAGTATCAAGTGTCTTTAGATCATATATCATGTATTCTATATGATATACTACTTTTGCCTGTTATTTTGACTGCTTTACTAAGCCCATCAAATGAGTCTGAGTACAATGAAAATTATTCTTATTGTTTATAGATCTTCTGCAATCAATTGTCTGAGATACACATTACTGGAAAATATTTTAATGAATAAAAAATACCTTAATATAGCATAATACCTTTGTACTGCGTGCTCTAGACAAGCAAAATTAGAGCTATGTACCTCTAATTCCCATTGACTGTACACATTTATGATTGTTTTTTTAGCACATTGTGTAAGCTTGGCAGAATATTTTTAAGGTTGGCAAAGAGTTTTAAACTGTGATTTCTGAAGATAAGTGTTATTCCCAACCTCAATTATCTGTAGGCTGTATGTTTACCTTGGGTGATCTACGGTTATTTTATTACTTAAGGCTATATTTTCTCTACAGTTCATAAACTAAAGTTATCAGGTCTATTCTCCTCATCAGATAAGATGTTCCGTCTAGACAGACATATACAGCTTTCACTGAATTTTGATGACCTGATAACTTGGCTGCTGATAACCTTGTTTGGAAGTGTTTAAAAATTGAGCTCAACTCTGCAATGTGAACTGAATAGGAACGAATTGCTCACTCCCATAAGCAAACTGCACTTTCATGTTCCATTAGAAAACAGAACTATCTGTACTCACATTAGAAGTTTTTCAAAATGCCTCTGCTTGTCTCTGAAGCTTTATTCCAGGGAGCTCAGAAAAGACAGAGTGGCTGGGTTGAGTCACGGCCAGCAGTTGTCTCCACAATAAATGACATGCTAAGGCAGCTGTGGCCTTGGAATCTTTCAGTTTCAGCCCCATTTAAGCTTTCAGAGGATTGCAGTGAGGTTTCTGCTAGCAAAAGGAAAATTGAATTGAATGTGCCTCCCAACACATGTATTCTGATACCACTTTTTCAATACTTCTCTAGTTCTTCACTGTAAGATTTGGTTGACAACAGAATCAGATGAGTTGTTATGGAAAATGGCAATTTTTCTTCTTGCCATTATGGCAGTCTTTGTGTGAACATCATTATCGGCATCAAGGGCAGCAGAATGAGTCGTGTAATTTACAGTGCAATTATCTGTGTCTGTGCATCATTGTTTCATGTGACTCCACTTGCCTGCCAAAAGTGTTCTAAATCCTTTTCTTCATAATTCTTCATAAATGATCAGTATCTTTATGGCTAGAGTAGTGCACCTAAAAAATAGCAGTGACCAAAAAAAATAACATAAAATAGCATGATATATAACATAGCATAAGCTTTTTCCCAAATTTAAAACCAGGCTTTATAGTTACACTATTAAAAACAATATGTAAATACTACTTTTAAGTATATTGTAAAACTGTGAGACGAAATCATCATAAAGAAAGAACAATGGAGAACTGAATTTCAAGAATTATGTAATAAAAAGTGTGACATTTTAGGGAATAAAAGTATTAATAGGAATTAATTAAAAATCTCAAATAATTATATAACTGTATAACTACCAGCATCTCAGTAGCCGTTGAGCATAGGAACAGCTTAAATTCTAAAATAAAATAATTGTCCTCAGAACAATGTGATGCTTTTAACAGCAGGATAATAAGAGTAGCAGAAATAACTAATGGTTTTAAATACATGAATGAAAATATAGCTGTTGATTTCAGGTGAATTCTTTATAGAAATTTCAAACCTCTATACCTTCAAGCTATGAATACTTTAAAGTAGCTTGTTTAATACCTTACTATCTAAAATTATGTGATGTTAGTAAAATTACATGCAATAGGAAGGAATGTAGCACTGACAAATAAGTCAGCCAAGCGCTGTTTTTTGTCATGACGCAATTACTAAAACTAGAAAAATGAATTTTAACGTTTAAAATGTTCACATTCCTAAATAATGTGAAAATAAAAGAAACCAACCATCAAACATTCTCTCCAATTTAGTTGTGATAAAGTCAAAAAGAACTTCAGAAATGTCTTCGAGCTGCCTCAGAAAAACAGGAAATTAGCTGATAGATTGATATCAATTGCTGTGCCTGAAGAAATTCCTACTTCTGTGCAAGTAATTCTCAGGTATCAACTTACTCTCTGGAAACTGTTCTGCTGTTGCCCCATATTCTGGGAAACAGAATCACATTATCCCCTCTGCCTTCTACAACACTTGTATTTCACCACCAGTGCCAAACAAGAGCTAATTTACTTACACCTTTCTACTGTTTTGTTTTCACCTATTCCTTTTGTGTGCCACGACAAACTACATGTTTTAGTATGAAATACTCCTCAGTGACATTCCTTATTTCATTTTTTCTTCTCTGATTGGGACCAGAAAGCATCTAAATTTTTTGTACAGATGAATTCTTGTGTCATAAAGTTGTACTTGAAAGCATATGAATACCGGCAGTGAGGGCATTTTAAATAAGTAGGCACACTTTTTTCTCTGAGCAATATGGAGAGGCTCCTCAGATTAATAAATTTAAAGGATAAGGGCCTGCATTTTCACTGCCAGGTGCCAAAATCACAGAATTTAGTTTCTTGTTTTAAAGTCTCTGGAATTAGCCTTTGATTAACTTCTTAGATCCTAAGTATAGTTTCTATACATACACACATACATTTATGTACTCATGCATTTAAGCACGCATATAGAGAGAGATACAGAAACATAGAATAGTTTTAGTTGGAAGGGACCTTAAAGATCATCCAGTTCCAATCCCACCTGCCATAGGCAGGGACACGTCCCACTAATTCAGGTTTCTCAATGCCTTGTCCAGCCTGGCCTTAAACACCTCTGGGGAGGGGGCCTCNCTGACATAACAGGGTGATTTTTATTTTTAATAGCTTAAGAATTTATGTCCTAGAAAAATCTAATTATGATAATGATGATATAGCTTATTTAACTTCTTTGTTACCTTTATTTTCCTGTGGGTTTCACACACACCCTCCCCTCCACTCCATGAAATTAAGTATTATAGCTTGATAATTCTATGCAGACACAGGTTTTGACAATGACGTTTCTACTTTATCTTTCCAAGACTGAAGAAACCTCACATTCTTCTACAATATTAATCTTATAAAGAAAATAGCAGGTTGAATGAAAGAACATAACTAGGTATAATTTCATCCTAAATTTTCAGATACTTCTTCAGACCAGACACCACTGAGATTTTGAAGTTTTTTGTTTAATCACAGAATAGTTGAGGTTAGAAGATACCTTAGGAAGCCTCACAGGTGCTGAATGGATGAAAGGGATCACCTTCTTCGCCCTGCTGATAACACTCCTCTTAATGAATCTAAGGACATCATTAGCCTGCTTTGCCACAAGGGTACATTACTGGCTCATGTTCCACCAGGACTCTCAAGGCCTTTTTTGGCAGAGTTGCTTTCCAAATGGCATTTCTCAAGGAACTTATTTGATGGGACTCTTACAAGCAAATCCTGGAAGAGGTCAGGAGAACCTCTGCTCCAGTGCCTGGAGCACCTCCTCCATAACCTTGATGCCTGTTGCTCTCACACATTCTCACTCTTCCCTCTTGGCTGCTGCTCTGCAGTTTTGGTTGTTTTCCCCTTCAGAAATATGTTGCCACCACCACAATCATTGCTGGGCTCAGCCGTGATCAAGGGTGGGTTCTTCTTGGGGTCAGCTGGCATTGGTCTGGTGAACATGGGGGATGTTGTCTGCAGCAGCTTTAGCCCCACCTTATAAATCAACACTTTACCATGCAAATGTTATGTATTTATGATGCTATTGCAGAAATAATGATGGGGTGATGTTTACTCATTCCTGAAGTGACATAACAGATCAGAAATAACTACTTGTTATAGAGTTGTTCATTTTGAGTTTTCACTTTTCTTTGTGAGATTACAAATTGCCTACTCTGCAGCAAATTGGCTGTGTTGCATTTTATACAGAAAATATCACCAATGTCTCTATAAAGGAGTCAGCACATAAATAGACTCATTTTTGTCACATATATGGAAGAGACAATTAATTCAGTTTTGTGAATTCTTGAAGTGGCTAGTCAGATTTTCATCAAGGTATTATTAGTTGCAAATCTGTCTGGAAATCTGTGTAGCTGAGAAACAAGCACCAAACTGAAATCAGTTAGAAAGACATGCAGATTGGGGAAGAACATGGAGAGGTATGCTCCTACACTGAAACTGTATTAGGATATAACTATGTTTGTAGAATTTTAAGAAAAAATGGGAAAAAAAATAGTATAAAATTTCAGAATATTGATTCTTCAAATGAATTTTTGGTTTGACTTACTAATTCATTTCTACACTAAGAATAAACATCACTCTCTCCACTAGCAAAAAAATATGACATCACTCCTTCCACTAGGTAAAAATCAAACAATATTTTTTCACTTGTATTTGAATACATCTGGGTGATTATGACCCAGAATGAACACAACCTTGCATATGCTAAAATTTTGTACTTCTACAGATATGTAAAAGTATGCCATATTTTTACTCTTTCCCAACCACTGTTTGCTACTGTAGCTTGACACAGGTCACTGAAGTGGTGATTTTTTGGAAACAGAATTTGTAAATGTCTGATAGCCAATTGATTTTTTATCAGTTTTGAATATTCCTACCTCACCTGCTCAAATAATTTGCAGTCTTTGTTTATATGAGTAAAAGTTAATTTTCAATTTTTAGAGAAATACATTATACATCGAAACCAAAACTTTCTCATGTGGTTACACCACAAGACCATCCAACAGTATGTCCCTTGTGGCTAGCTGGAGAAAGAGGAGCACATTAACTCATCTTAGGAAGAGGTGTTCAGGAGGATAGTGCACAGTGCGAATGCTAAAGGATTTATCTGCATAGTTACATATTTGAAGGAAAACAATGGACAGGACTAGCATGGTTTTGCTTGTTTTGGTGACTGTGAGCAGAAATCTTTATCTCTCCATCACTTAATTCTTAAATTCAGTAATTTATGAAGTGTGTGGAGCTGTCATTGTTATTAAGCTTCAATGAATTTTGGCTCTGGTAGATCAGGAGATGATCCTGTATGTTGTCTCATATGGGTCCAGCTAAGCCAAAGCCTATGTGAGGAGATCACTTTCTGTGAGAAAGAGTACACACCAGCAGTGTTCTTCAATGTGCTGCAAATAACTCACCAGTCAGGGCTCACAAATCACCTTTGAGACACAAATCTATAGGAAACCAGGCTTCATTAATTCTGGTGCTCATGAAACTGCTTGGCTTGCAAAAGAAATCTAATAAGGCCTACTTGTATCTTCAGTCTTTTAATGAAATTTCTTTTTAGGCATGTATATGCTCATGAACATACAACATTAACAAATTTTAACTATATACAGGCCATATTCAAGATGATGTTATTGTTAGATCTAGCGTAATTTTAAGTATCATTGTGTTCCTTTTGGCCGGGATAGAGTTAATTTCTTTCATAGTGGCTATGAAAGTGACTATAGTTTGGATTTTTCCTGGAAACAGTGCTGACAGAAATGATGTTTCAGTTATTTCTGAGCAGCCCTCACACAGAGCCAAGGCCTTTTCTGCTTCTCACACTGTTGCACTGTTGCAAGTCAGTTGGAAATGCACAATAGGCTGAGAAGGGACCCATCCAGGACAGATGATCCTACCTCACTAAAGGGATAATCCATACCATATGACATTATGTTCAGAAATAAAACACTGGGGGAAGAGGGAAGAAAGTGGGTTACTTTCAGAGTTAAGGCATTCCTCTTCCAAATTAAGTATTATGAGTGATAAACCCTGCCTTCTGAGATGTGTCTGAAGACCTGTGTGCTGATGCATGAATTCCTTGTTGTGCTTTCCTTGTGTAGGTAGCTTTTGCTGATAAACTTTTTTTATCTCAACCCTCATTTTTACTGTTATGTTTTTCTTGTCCATATGACTGGGCAAGAGTGGGCAAGCAGCTCTGTAGTGCTTAGTTGCTTACTGGGGTTAAACCATGACATTTGTTCATGTCGTTTGACCCTTAAAATCTTCCTACTCCTAAAATCTTCTTATCACAGTAGCGACTGGCTTTTTCTCTTAACAAAACTCTAGGCATCAAAATGTTCCCTCAGTTTCTTCACTTCACATGCTCATTGACGAATCAGAGTTGAATCTTCTCACATACATGAGCTGGAGTATATACTAAGATCTTTGAAAGACTAACAACCTCACATTCCTAAATAAATAATGATAATGTGATGCTGAGACAGTGTAGCAATCTTTACTACAAACATGACCAATGTAAGAATTTAAAACTCAGCACTTGTTTTTAATATAATACTTGCCACATTAAAAAAAAAAAGGGAAGAACATAGACACAGAATTGAATAAGGAGTAAGATTGCTTACTGTTTGTTCAAGGCCAAGATTTTCCCATAACAGCTTTACCTTCTCGCAGGCTGGCTGGATAAGTAAATGCACACTATAATCTCCGCACTACAAATGTGATGAATCAGATTTTTGGACAGATCAATTTGTTGTCTTTGCCATTTGAACCATCTCAATTACTAATGACTTTATGGACTACTTTATGGACCATAAAGTAGTGAAAAAAAGCATGAACTGCTGAAGAAACATTGCTACATGAAAAAAAAATTCTGATTCTCCCTTCCCTTCTTATGAAGGCAACCAAGAAGGGAGTGGACTAAGTCCCTAAAAAATTAACAGAAATGAAACAGATTTTTTTATAGCTAGTGCTGAGGCCACTGAAGTTGCACTGAAACAAGTTGATATTGATTTTGGTACTTCCAAGCTGAGTGTGCAAGATGCAAGATCAAAGCCATTTTCTTAATTTTCACCAGCTTTCAACTGTTGTGCACAGTACACTCAGTGACTGTTACATCTGTGCATTAAAGGCACTACTTATACATACTTGGAATACTCTACAAAAGCCCATCCATGCATGTGGGATTATATGTAACGAAAAGTGAGGGTACATGAAACTGGCACCATCATATTAAATATGATGCAAGGTCATGCAATCATAGAATTGTCTAAGTTAAAAGAGACATTTAAGATCTTAGAGTCCCATCATTAACCTAACCATTGCCTAGTCACTACTAAACCAGTCCCAAAGCACCCCATCTTTCTTTAAATAACTCCAAGGTTGGTGACTCTACTACTTCCCTGATCAGCCTTTTCTAATGCTTGATAACCATTTCTGTGAAGAAATTTTTCTTAATGTCCGTCCTAAATGTCCCCTGGCATAGCTTGAGACAATTTTTTCTTGTCCTGTCACTTGCTGATTGGGAGAACAAGGCCCACTGTGTTACAGCATCCTTTCAGGTAGTTGTAGAACGTGATAGAAGTGTGCTCTCAGCCTCCTTTCCTCTATGAAAGACAACCCCAGATCCTTCAATCACTTGTCAAAAGACACATTCTCTAGAACCCTCACCAGTTTTGTTTCTCTTTTCTGGATATGCTCCAGCACCTCCACGTCTTTGGCGTAGTAAGCGACCCTTAAAATGATGTGTAACCCTATCAGTGCAGAGTAGACTGAGATAATCCTTTCCTTGTCCTGCTTATCATGCTGTTCCTGATACAGTGCAGTCCCTCTGCTGGCCTTCTTGGCTTCCTAAGAACACTGGTGGCTCACATTTAGCTGGCAGTTGACAAACATAGAATCAAATGCCAGCTTGTCCAACATCCCCAAGTCTTTTTCTGTTGGTCTGCTTTCTAGATACTCTTAGACAAAGCTGTAGCTCTTCATGGGGTTTTTGTGGCCCAAGTGAAGGATGCAACACTTGGCTTTCTTGAATCTCATGTGATTGGCCACAGCCAATTGATCCAGCCTTTGCAGATCCCACTGTAGGTCCATCCTACCCACAACCAGATTAACTCTCTTATCCAATTTCATGTCATCCACACTTTATCCCCTTGTTCAGGTTGTTGATAAAGGTATTAAATAAAACTGGCCTCTCTCCATAATCTTTGAGAAGTTTTGGAGATTGAATGGTGTCTCAGAAAACTGAAAGAAGGCTATTGTCATCCCCACTTACAAGAAGGGCTTAAAGGAGGATCTTGGAAATAAAAAGGCCCATCAGCCTTACTTCAGTAAGGAAGTAATAGAATAAATCAGTTTATGTGGGACAAGCAGTGGACATTGTCTGGATTTTTACAAGGTTTTCAGTACAATTCCCTACAGCCTACTCCCAGAGAAACTGATGCATTATGATACTAAATGCAAGTGGTCTGTGTGATGGGTTGGTAAGTGGCTTGCAGGCTGCACCCTGATAGGAGCAAGTTCTTATTCTTTCCAATAGGTAACCTGTCTTAACTAGGGCATCTCAGGAGTCAACATTGGATCCAATCTTCATGAATGATCTGGATGGTGGGATAAAGTTTGATAAAGTTTGCCCATTATATCAAACTGATATGGCTGAATGGAGAAGTGGACATTTCAGGACAATGAGCAACCCTTCAGAAGACCTGGATAGGCTGGAAAAGTGGGTGAACGAGAACCTTATGAAGTTAAACAAGGCCAAGTGTAAGTCTTGTACCTGCTGCACAGATTGGTATCTATCTTGCTGTGAAACAGCTCTGTGGAAAGGGACCTGAGGTTCCGGGTGGACAACGAGGTCAATATGAATTAAAAGTGTGCTACAGTAGCAATCCAACAGGATGCTGGGTTTCATAAATAAGGGTATCATCAGCACAGATAAAGAACTAATTATCCCACTTGACCTGGTGTGTCCTTTTCTGATTTCCTCTTCTCTCCCTCCCCAGAAACACAGAAACAATTTTCCTGTCATAAGCTGTACTTTGATATTTTTGATCCCAAAATTGAGCAAATCAAATCAATGTGCTAATTGCTTATTCAGAATCATGTAGAATTTATCTAGAAATGCTTATGCATTTTTCTGATTCCATGTTTTTGTTCTCAATTGGAATCACAGTGCATGAAACTTTTTTAGCTTCAGGTCCTACCTTCATCTTTCCAAAATAAGAATAATTATGAGGTATTGAATGTATTCCATTTCCCATAAATTGTGAGTGTCCGAACATCTATTTAAATCGATAGGTTTTATTTTTGTTCTTGTTTCTGTATGTCGCAAGTCCCTTTGTATTACAGTATATACACATTCATGTACTACAAATACTTCATAAAATTGAGATTATTATAGACTGGCATATTATTGTCTTCTGCTAATGTAATTTAAGGGTTTATAATCTTATAAAGACTTATTGAGAAATTTAAAGTCTTTCTGCATCAATACACTTATCTAGTCTGGGAAAATGAGATATTTTCACAAAAGAAAATTTCGTCCTGATTTTTCCACTTACAGGAAAGAAACAGCTTGGCTCAGAACAAGTTGTGCCCTAGACAAAGAAGAATTGAAACTCAAAGATTTTCCAGTAAGATGCACCCAATCAGTTTCTGCAGGATAAGCATGATATGTGGACCACTTGGAAAGTGGGAACACTTCAGAAGCTAATTACTGCTGACTTTATCTTGTAAATCTTTCTCAAGAAAATTTCTTACAAGGATTAAAGAGTTTTGAGTGCTGAAAGGTGTTGACTATTTCAGAGGTTTTTTATTGTTCTCCTGAGAGATTTCTTTGCTTTCTGCAAAGGTTAAAAATCCAACCCAATATTGTACAAAAGTAGGAAAGCAAAAACAACACAAGGAGATATGCTTAATAATCTAAAACAAAAATACAAGCACAAATAGTAATTTCAATAGTAATTGAAATGGTGTGGGATTGCCCTATTTTCCTGGCAAATGTTTCCTTCTTTTCAGTTTGAGGGAGATTTGCTTTTTCACTCTCTTGCTATAATTTGCTCAGCATAAGTATAAACTGAAGCAATAAATACCTCTGTGCCTGCTATACTTTAGATTGTGGAAGTGTCATTGCAAAGACTTTGCATCCATCAGTGGTAGCACTTTGAATCCTCATTTCCATTGCTCTTTAATTTATATAGAATTTTGACATTTGACTTCTGGTGGAATAGGTAGAAAATAACAATTTAGTATTTCTGACTGAGTACAAATAGTTTGCACTCATTGCAAAATGTCTCTTTTAAATACCATGCTCTGATTTGAGAGTAAAATGATATGTCTTTTCAGAGAAGACTATGAGTCTGTGTGCACAGAGACTTTAGTGTTAAATGACTCTGAAACATGAAAAATAACGGCAACATAGGATATCATGTAAATTACCCATGTTGTAGGTCATATTTAATTTCCTTTTAGTTAGAGAGGTCAGACTGTTTTTCTACTTCCAAGGATTAAAAGCAATGTGTGGGTTATGCTCTTCATATTATGCTCATTGCATCAGCAATATTTTTCTCCATTTATGATGACATGATAGCAACAGTGATTGTCTCTTTTTCTCTGCTTATACATTATCCAGAAAGATAAAAATATTTGCTACATTTTTACGTTACTGAATTTTCAGATAACATAATTAAGAGTATCATAATATGGCAATTCATAAATATGATTCTGGACCCTAAAGATATAAAATCAATGCTACTGAAGATCTGATGACAACTTTCTACATTCAATTTTGTAGTTAATATTTATCAGATATTATCTCAAGTGCTGGAGTGGTGCTTTTGCTTTGTAATAAAGGACACGTATTAGTTCTGGCACTCCTCACTCAGTTACTTGATAATTGTCTTTTGACTTTTTTAGATGAACAAAAAGGATCTTGAAAGAGAAGACAATATGCAAGTAAAGAGCAACAGTCTGCAGTCCTCAGTCCTGGTCCTATGATTCTGGAAATGCTTTTTAATTATACGATTTTGAATCTCAATATGAACTCTTAGTTTTCTAGTCAATTTTAATCCACTGCAACTGTTAACTTAATAATAACATGTTCATCATAAATTAAACAACATTCAGAGTACATTCAGAGTGTTGTAAGAGATCAGTAGTACTGTTTTACCTCACAGCAAGGATAATGGGTCAGCACAACAGATTTTACTTTTACAACTTAAGTTTCTTCATTTTGTTTTTTATTTTGGCCTTCTCAAAAAAAAATACTAAGGAACTTGCTAAACATGCATAGGGCAAGTAGCTGCCTAAATTTTCCAAAACGTTCCTAAAAGCCCTTAAAAAAATAGAATGCGGTACTTTTTTAGCAGAAACTATTTTCAAAAACGTTACTGCATCTTGTTACTACATCAGCCTCTTCATATTTAAGCTCTCTGAATAGTTTACAGTATCAGGTTCAATTACATTACCATATCTCTATTTTTTATTACACCAGTTTTGCTTGTACCTCCCTTCTACTAACCAGGTCAACCAGCATTGGCTTGATGTATCACATAAAGAAACATAGCCACCATTACTGAAAAGAATATTGAACAGAAACACAAGCATCTCATCAGGGAGATAGAAAGGTCATATTTTCTAGGGAGAATCAGGAACTGTGTGGACTTTATGGCAACCTAGAAAGTAACTGAAAGAAAAGATCTATTTGTAAGTACACAGGGAGTGAGGTTATTTTTTTTTTAAAATGCCTTTTATGTTGTATTGTAGTGTTTCTATTAGAATGTTTAAAATGTTTGGTTCAAAGTTGATTGTCCCATAAAACTGACCTTACAAATGCCTTGCCAAAGGCATTTTGAGACCTACCAAGATATGTCTGAAATCTCTGCCAAGTTGGCTACACCAAATGAACCCTGAAGAGTTACATATAGCTTGATGTGTACTGGAAAACTAACACTTTTATGCATAATCATGAGGAGCAAATACAGTTTAGATAACTCACAGGCTCTACAAAAATATTACCAAGCAGCATTCTTTGATAAATTACTTGGAACTGAAATACCTAGACAGCTACTGCCTGCCTGAAGCATGCACTCCATGTCAGCTGCCGTGAAGGGTTTGAGGACACTCTGCTGCAGCTGCAGCTTCAGGAGGATGTCCCTTTGCCATGAGTCATCAGAGTCATGCTGGTTCTAGTGTCCTCTAGAAGAATATCATGATTTGATGTTACTTCTAGAATGTCAAGCCTGTGCATATGACTCAAAGTAATTAACTCTTAATGGTTTAGGGGATCTAGTAAAGGCATTGTTTACACTTGTGTTTTACAGGAAAATCAAGGTCAGGTAGAACCGGGTACCAGGCTCAGGAAAGATGGAGCATTTGTTGGATATGTATCAGTTTTTATGTCTACAAGCTTATGTATGTAGAAATATCTTTCCCCATCTCTCCTTTCTTCCTGGGCTCAGTTTTACTCCTGAATTCTCTGCCTCCATCACCACTAGTGGCACAGGCTGACAGGAAATAAGCTGTTCTGTTCCTGTCAAAAAAAAATATATTTCATTGATAATTCTTAACATCTGTGTTTCGAAGCAGGAATTTAGGATTTAATTAGAAGGTGAAGAGATGATTTTTATTAGCTTTGTTCTGACAAATTAAGTCTTTTGTAGGATATTAATGTCAATAGCTGGACATAGTTTCTATAGTGGAAATTGATGGTAACAGATAGACTGAAAGAGTCATGAGGACTGGAAGAGAAAAAGAATGATACCAGAAAAAAAAATCTTGTAAAAGTTGAATCTGGGAATAATAACTAAGAAGAAGAGTAGGAGAAGGTCAATCTAATAGCCGATACAAAGCAGTTGTTCAAAGTTACAAAAAAAATTCCCTAAAAATAGAATTCCCAAAATCTCAAATCAAGCATAAAATACAGAAACAAAAATGAACTCCATAATTGCCATATGCCTGCTGACAGAAAACTTCTGCAGAACTGTCAAGATACATCTCATTTTGCACAATTTTGTCTGCTCAGAAACATTCTATCATGCATTAACATATTTTAAGTCTAGATGAGCAGGTGGCTTGTACTGTGTAGCTAAAACCTGACACAAGTTAGGTACTACAAGATTCTTATTTCTTAAATTGCATTTCAAGCATTTAAATCCTACCAAAGAAAAACTGTAAAACTATCAATAAAAGATTTGCATTTTTCTGTTACATCAGTGTTTATCTCAGCGCAGCTACCACAGAATCATAGAATATTTTGTCTTGGAAGGGACCAGCTCCATGCTCCTGGCAAGACTACAGAAAAGTAAACCATATAACTTAGGGTGCTGTCCAGACACTCTCTGAACTCTGAGAGACTTGGTGTTATGAACTCCTTCCCTGGGAAGCCTGTTCCAGTGATTAACCACCATCTTAGAGAAAAACCTCTTCCCAATATCCAGTGTGAACTTCCCTTAATATAACTTTAATCCATTTCCTTGTGTCCTACTGCTGGTTACCAGATCAGCACTACTTCCTTGACTACTCCCCTCTACAAAGTTTCAGACTGTGATGAAGTCACCCTTCAGCCTTCTCTTCTTCAGGCTGAACAAAACAAGTCACCTTAGACATTCCTCCCCAGTTTTGCCCTCAAGACCTGTCACTAGGAGGTTTTTTTAATGTATTTATACTGTGATACCATAGTTCATTTTTTAGAAATGAGCACTAGGAATCATGAAAAAAAGAATGTTCTCAGAAGAACAAAAGGTAAAGTTGAAAAGGAGACAGAAGCTGAGAATTTCTAAATATAAACTGGGGAGAGGATACTGAGGGAAAGAGGACGAAAAAAGTAAAAGAACAGACACAAGCTTAGGTATGCTAGGTTTAAAAGGTAAGTGCAATAACCAGACCCATCTTCAATGCAATTTTAACCAGATTTTAATCACAAATTTGGAGACAAGTTTACAACAGTTAAATTAGCAAAAATCAGCAAAAAATCAAGCCACAGTAGAATGGAAGGCAGTGTGGATTGTGGAGCTGGCTGAGATGTCAGAACATTTTTTGTTGACAGTACACATCATCAACACCGTATGTCCACTTGGCAATCAAATGCATTTCTGATTAGCATATACATGTCTTCTGAGGAACAGTAAGAGCAGGATAATGTGACTTTATCATATCACTTAGATCTGAAAGGAGTACTACCACATCTAGTAAATAATACAATTCAGATAAATAAAATATTCAATCCTAGAAGGATTTATAATTCTTAAGTCAAGAATAGCTGTGCAATTCATGATTGACTTAAATGTGTAGCCATGAATGAATTAATGTAGTCCTATATGAAATGTTTGGTGCTATAGTGCCTAAGAGGTCAAATCAAATATTCAGAAAGGTTTCTTTCCATGGTACTTAAATCATTATGGTAATTTGCAAGTGATATTCAGATAAAAAATTTCAGAAATACTCTTTGGGGTGTAGTACAATTAGGCACAAACATAGTTTTTTTAATCCTCGGATTGACTACTTATACACCTTACTACTTATATAACCTACTGGCTCAAAATGAGACCCCAGCTAACCCAGTGCTCCACTTCCAGCATACCTAGAAAAGTATGAAAACAGATCAAGAATTTTCATCTACATGTTGTATCTGCATTTTTTTTGGTGTATTCCTTAAGGGACCTGCTATAGGTTCTGTGAAATAAGAATACAAATATAGTGTACAAAGTGCAAAGCTAGCAGCTCTGGTCAATACTCAAGGACTATCAAAGAATTTTATTGCTAATGTTGAGGGGCACAGAGATTAGAAACTGTCTGAAGAGGATGTATGCACTATATCTATTTGGAAAATTCCTGTTTATTTCAGGGGATCCAAAACACTTCCTTGCTTTAGAAGAAAAATTTTTAAAAGGACTTTTATTGCAATGTTTTTGATTATCTGATTGATATGCAATAATTACAATTATTTTTAACCGAACTGTTACAATATTTTTTCTTCTTCTTCTTCTTTACTGCACTAATCTTTTGTTTAATATCTTTCCTTAACTGATTTACAGATTCAATCAGACTTATCTGTATGAAGAAAGGGATGTATTCAAAACCATTCCTTCCTATTATATTCTGGCATCCAGATTGCAGTGAAAATTCTAATATTAAAAATTAATTTCCTGTTTACACCAAAACATAGCTTCAGATAATCTTATTGCATCTTCTTATCAGATTTTTTTTTAATTTTGCCCAATTTGATTTCCTGAAGTCTTCTTCATAACTTAGAAAAATAAGAAGCATATGTAAGTTTCACTTTCAAATTATTACACATTTATTTTTCTTATATTAACCCCTGTTTTTATGTCTTTTTAAGATGGACCAATGTATGCATTTGACTATCAGCATGATATTTTAGTCTCAGCAATGACTTAATCATACCAAAGCATGCTCTTTATGTCTTTTCATAACAAAAATCATGAACTAATGAACAGATTTTTTTTCTGTATGCAGCTAACCTAATGGATAATATTTTAACTTCCATAAAACTTTCTTTAAATGAATAACAAACTTAAATAATTATTCTCAGTTATGCATTGTAACCAGAAAGGTTTGGGGATTTGTAAATATAAGGCATGTAGCCCAAGTCTTAAACATACAGGCTGAGTGGATTTCTTAAGTTCTTAAGTTCTTTTGAGGGTGAAAAGGAGGAAGTTTTTGAATAGCATACACCTAAAGATTGTATCACATATTGAAGAAAATTCTTAATTATTAAAAATAATTTTTACTTGGCAACTTGAAATTTTCTTCATGTAGAAGAATGAGACTGTTTTACCTCAGAGAAAAATTGCCTTAACTGGAGTAGTAGTTGACTTTATTTTCATGAATGGAAAAAAACATGTTCTTTTTATTTGTCTTTGAATAGACCTGTCTTTGTATCCCACTTCCATTTTCACAGAAGGCTGCTAGGTTGTGTGCTCTGAGACACAATTTAAAAAAAAAATTATTCTCTCACTGAGGAAATTGCATCACCGCCAAAAACACTTGTAGTAATACATTGCAAGATATCTCAAAGAAAAGCTCAAATTTCTTCAAAGTGATATTTAGATAAAAAAACTCAAAAATGTTAACAGTGGGGTAGTATATTAGCACTCACATACAATGAAGCAAATACAGTTCAGCAGTATTATGTATCAGTTTCTTAAAATGTGATATTAGACAAAACACATTTTGAATGTTAGGTATGCTCGTAACAGCTTCGCTAAAGTAAAGCTTCAGTGGAGATAATGAACTGGTTTATTGAAGACACTGTAGTTAATGCGAAGGCAGAAGCAAAATCAAAGTTAATGGAAAATGCATGTGTTATTTGCATACTTGCAAATATACTCTGAGGTATAACAGCTTAAACAGTAGACTTGTTATAAAGTTTATTAAATTCAATTTTGTCTGTAACCCTAACATAAAATTTTTATATTTAATATAATGATGAATTTTAAAATTTTCAGCCATGAATTGCTCAGCACCTTACTGAACTACTACTATACTGGACAATGGTAGAGTTTATGCTGCAATGGAAATACCTGTCAAAAACCAAATAGATTAATTTCTAGGATTGATAAAGTAAGAGAGTAGAAGATCCAATGTAAAAATTAAAATTATGTTATAGAACAAACTGTTGTACTTCTTACATAAAAAAACGCAGGGAATGTCAGGAAGTGCAATTCTGCTAACCAGTTTCAAAACCATTCTTTGCCATTTGAATATCAAACACTTATACTGTATGATGAATTATGCATATGTTCATAATAACACAAAATTTATTGTAAGAGATGAAACAAACTATAAACATATAGCAAGAAACATGAATTTTTTTGACCTATGCAACTTTTTCAGAGGCAATGCTGCTATTGACCACTCAGCTGGTAGTCATACAATGATAAATAACCTAAAGAAGGAGAATGAGTGCATTAATTAGTTTTCAAGGAAAAAGCAGATGGATCAGATAAGAATGTGTGAATTCTACAGTACAGACAAGGAGCACATGTTCCTCTCTTCAGGTAAACCTCTCTGGTTAAGTGCTTCCACTTTCAGGATAATTTCATATAAAGTAGCCCAGAAGTACTGAAGATAGAGGTGTTCCCTAAGTCCTATTTCTCGGTAAAAGCTAGATCCTATACACAGGGTATAAAGTGTCTTTGCTATTCAGAGGTATGAACTTTCAGGGCTATGAAACTTCATCTTTTTTTCTGAAAAACTGGAGAATAATCAGACTGTAATTAAAGACACAGCAAAGTCCCATTCTACTCAATAACATGCTCTTGTGTAGCCCTCTCCAGCAGTATGGTAAAGCTCAACAAATCCCTCTTTTCTCTTGGGAGAGCTCTGAAGTCACTGGAGTAAAGAACAGACAGCTGTAGGCACACTCAGTTTCTAATACTGACACTGGTTTACATGGCAGCAAATACTTAGGGATTCACTGGGATGAGAATTCACTGGGATTTACAGGCAGAGAGGTACTCTCAAACATGATTTAGGGCTATCACAGAGGTAAGAGTTACTATAGTTTCAGGTACACAGCCAAATAGCCAAATGACTATTGTGAGTTATCTCTGGAGAATCTCTCACATTAAGATAATTTTCAAATATGCAAATGGGTCTTGAAGATTGAAGAAGCAGGGAACTTATTTTTTTTTCAGATACAAGTGATATTTTACTTAATTAAACTTCTATGCAACACTTAAAGTTTAATTTATAACATTAATAGCAACTATTTAAAAAAAAAAACATTCATTTTCCTGTATGCAACCAGAAAACCTTACCAAAGTAAACCAGATCCTAGCTATTCTCTTTGAGAACAGGGAGCACATACTTCTAAGAAACTGGAAATGTGGCATAGAGAAAATCAGTTCATGAAGAATAGCTTCCTTTAAGCACATGGATGCCATGACAGACTGATCAAATCTTCTGTCAAGATCTCTGTCTTGTGAAAATCCAGATTGGAAGATTTACCAAGAAAAATGACAGCACTGAAAACCTGACCTGGGGGCTTACATCAATTGCTCAAATAATTAAAGACAGACCTTCTGGGACAATCTGACTAGATGCTGTTGTTACTATGGGAAAATACTGGATGGCATTTCAGGTTTCCAACATGAGAACAACTGCCATCTTTCCTGATTCAGCAGGTCACATACTACCTAGTAGAAGCCCAAAGTAAGCTCATATAACATTCAAAAAAGCAAGAGACAAGTTGATGTACATTCCACATAATCTGAAAAAGAACCTTCTGGCTCTTTGTGACTGATCGGTAAGATTTATTATTCTTTCTGTAACAGGTGCAAAAGAAACCCTTTTGAGGTGCCAAACTCACTGTTTTTTCCATGAAAAATGTGTGTATTTACAGACAGAGGGCTTTAGAGATGCACAGAATGAAGTTGTTTAGAGGAAACGTTTAGAAAGAAAGGCTGTACTGCCTTTGGGCTGACAATACAGAAATAGGCAAGGATTACAAATGATCAGTTGTTTCTCCTCTTGATTCCTGTATCAAGGAAACGTGCTACAAAAAAACCCATTAATTTGAAGAAGAAAAGAGTGATTTTTGTAGCACCAAAACACAAAATAGTAGCAGTAATAGTGAAATTAATAAGTACTAACAGAATGATATTTGTTCAGAAAAAAAATCACATGGTGATTCCTCAAAATACAGAGAAACATAGAAATCTCTTTTCCAGATGCTATGGAACCAAGTGTATTCAGGTGGAATGAAAGTATATCAACCAAGTGTTCTGCTGTATATATTTACTCTCTTTTCTAGTGAAAAAGCAGAGAAGCTTCCTCTTCTGCATGAGAGTTGAAACAAAGGAAGTAGGTCCCATTCCATTTTCTTCATGTGAGAAACAGTCCAGCAATTCCATGTCAGCCACAGATGTAAATTTCACAGGCAACTGTTCTGACCTATGCAGTGTTACTGCACTGTCTTTGTCATCTGTACCTCAGTATGAGTCTGAAAAACTTATATATTCAAATAAAATATCTGCAATAGTCCCCACATTTATTTTAATTGTATCCATAATTCACTTGAGCAGCATGCCCTGCTGACCTCTTTTCACCACCATTGCATAGTTTTATGCTCACCCAGAATGTTTGACCTCACGCAGTAATGAGGGTGTGATCACTATTTTGAATTATGTGCAAAAGACACTCTGTCCTTCTTATCAGGTTCTTGTAGAAATCATGCACATTCAAGGAAGTCACTCTCCAGTCTCTATTACATCTGGATTTCTAGTTTTCCACTGGGATGGCCAACCCCAGATGGTTGCTTTTGAGGAGTTCAACATACTCACATGAGATCATAGCACTGAAGGGCTCAAGGGCTGGGATTCAAGTTTAAACCTGTGTATGGTACATTTTTATTAAAATGCAAGCAGAGCAGGACCATATGCAGAATTATTACCTTAACTCATTAAAAAATTTAGGAAATACTGTCTGAGAGATAGCAGGCAATGAACTTTAATGTATTTTTTATTGCTTTCTCTGGTTTACCAGTACAAAGAAGTAATAAATTTTATATGAGAAATATAAGGACAATTTTACTTCTTACTTGACTTTTTCCTTACCAAAGTGTTGCTAAGACAGAGTGATCTTGTTCTCAGACACCAGATTCCTCTGAATCTCTTGAATGGGCAAACCCTTCCCCGTGTGTGGTTGCTTTGAATCCCTTTTGAAAATTTCATGTAGCTGTAAGGATAGCTCTATGGCAAGAGAGTTTTTGATTCACTCATTAATTTTTTTATTGCCTTAGAAATGCTAAGAGAATGTGATATAGAAATGTGATTGAAAAGGCAAGTTTTTTGTTGTTGCTATTTTTAGTTTGATTTAGTTTTAATTAAGGAACTTGATATATCCTCCTTGGGGCAACCTTGGTACCCATTCTCACTTGTACTTACAATGACTTTCTCTTCCAGCCAGTGTCCTAAATTCGAATATATTGGATGTAAGACATTCAGATAACATTATAGTAAGTGTCACGCAGCTATTTTAGGTAAGATGATACACCTAGTAGAGTGATTAAAATTGACTGAAAATTTGATAGAAAAAATTTGATTATTTTCAGTCACTACTGCAGTCTTCAGTGTTGTTGGCACAGAAAAAAACATTTGAAGATAACATAAAGTATTTGACATGTATTCACAAATACCTTCTTTCATCTAAATATTTATCTTTCTTGATAAAATTTCAGCTAGATTTTCACCATCATATTAGGAATCTGTGCTTAAGCAAATATGAGGTTCAAGATGTTCGAGGATGTTTTCGAGTATATTTGAATTTCTTATGGTTTTGTTGGTTTATTTCTATCATATGGAGAAAGTACGTATGTGAAGAATTCTTCAGGAAAATATGATATACTTCTAGAATAATTCTTATTGGGCATTTTTGTGGAATTTATGAAACTGAACATCACTTATTTTTATACCACAAAGCATATTAGCTTCTACTATTTTGGGGTTTTTTGGGTGGAGGGGAGAGGTTGTAGCAGGAAGGAGGAGGGTATAATGCAGAGAAGTTCAAGAAGACTTTAATTTATGTGGGGGAAAGAACCCCAACTTTTTTTTCAGAACTTCAGTTGTAGAAAAATATCTGATAATCTTAATCCTTGGAAACAAAGAGCTGCTTTATAAAAAAGATGTCACATGGGTCCTTTACTAACATAGTTAGTAAAGTTTTCAATCATTAAGAAGATTATTTTTACACTTATTTCAATGCAAATCTCAAATTCACAGTGCTAATTTCTTTTTCGTAAGGCAAAAGTTAGCTACTTCATGCACAACTTAAAGAGGAAAGGATATGTCAGTCTAGTTCTTTTCCTCATGCAATTTTAAATTCAAAACCTTTCTTTCCATGGACCAGTACCTGGACAGAAGATACATCTTGTCAGTGAAAATTAAGTACTCTATGCTCTTCAAATAATTTATACAAAATTATTCAATATTATTGATTAAAATATATTGAAATATGAATAATAATGCCAAACTGCTTCTAGATTCAAAAAAGTTAGCAAAAAGCCTGTCATAAATTTAAAAAATAAAGAAATTTTAATGAAAGAGAAATTTTTTCTGAGGCATTCTCTGTTAGAAAACCAAGCCAAATTAATTCAATATGATATGTCTTGGTTTATTCAACTCACTTGGAAGGCCAAGCTTTATAGAAATTATTTGCTTTTTAGGTGATTAAATCTGAAAAACTTTTATCCCCTGAAAGTCATTTAATTTTATTTCATCTGTCCGTAAACTTACTTAATGGAATATTTATTGCATATGCAAATCTATCTGTCTCTCTAGGTTATCAATCTATCTTTCATTCCTTGACACTAATGAGAAAAATGAAAATTGGGTAATTAATCAATTTTGGATATTATCCAAAAAGAAACAAAATATTCCCATGCAAATACATTCACTTCAATACAGGTGTATATATTTCTTCAAACCAAAATAAAACAAGCAAATTCCTTCCCTCAACTAGAATCTACCAGCTAAAGCCTTTCGTCATCCTATGAGAATGAAAAACCTTCATTCATGATGTGCAGCAAAAGATGTGATATGAATGTAAATTCCCTTACAACTCACAAATTAGGATTTTCTTTTTCTCCTTTGAGTGACACACAATCAACAGGGCCGCTTTCAGCTATTTCAGTTTCTGAACATGCTGTTCTAATGCAGGACAGGACACTCACTGCACCTGAGCAGCTTCAACACAATTCAATCTTTCGTTTGTTTGGTGAGAATCTCAGCTGCAGCACTTATTACCAGGCCTGTGATCTTGACAAAACTGAAAAGCAAGATAACATTTGTTTGAGCTATGGGTGCCAGAGAGAAATCAAACAAAAGTTAAAAAGTAATGCTCACCACTGAAAAATGTGATTATATTTTGCAGATCTATCGTTTCTTCTGCTCCAGTCAAAGCTGAACCTAAAGGCAGTAAAAGCTACAAATAAAATAAACAATTTGGGAATGCAACTTTGGTAGGTGGATATCTGTAAGTGAATTAGTCCTATCTATTCACAAGACACTAGGAAAATGTTTCCTTACATGATAGTTGCATTGCGTTGTTAGTGTGTCAATAAGAAACAAGTTTCCTTAGCAAAAGTGAATCAACAAAGTGTATCAACGTGTATAAGTCATGTATGGGTCATGCATACATTTACAGAGGAAATACATTTTACATACTATAGATCTGTAATCTTTAGGCTTTGCTTTGCAGATTAGGTTTTCTTGTTTCTGTTTCTGTTCTTTAACTGTTTCTTTCAAGAGAAACTAAATATACCTGAAAATGTTTTAATAGGTGACATAAACTGAGAGCTTGAAAAATGATGTTCATTTACATTCTTTCCTTCTGTAACTTAAATTGCTTGTAAATTGACTTCAGTTTATCTTTGGAGGTTATGGGAGATTAAGTCATATTGTTACTTTAATAATTCTCTACAAGTGTCATTCTTGGCATGTCGCTAAGTGAACAAAGAATTGAGATCTTCAGTATTAGGGAAAAATACCTTGTGAAATACACTAAGAAATTTGGTGTCTCTGGCAAAACATGCACATTGTGTTCTCTGCTTTTCAGAAACCCTTTGGTAGTAAACTCAGCACACATTAGGAATGATTGGCCACAGTAGTCTTTACAGAAATATAGTAACTTTAAATAGGATATTATGTTGGTTTAGAAGTATATTATAATTGGTTTTTATCATTTAAATAAAATATTTTCTCTACTTTTGCACTGTCCTAACCTGCTATGGAACTCAATAGCAACGCTTAAAGTACGCTGATATTTTTTATGCAGAGTAGGAATATATTGCTGGTAGGTTTCATGACTAGAAATAGCTTCTTTTGCATGTTTTTAAATTCTCTATTATTAGATACGTGAAAGATATGTCTAGACCACCATTGTCTTCACGCTTTCAAGGGGTCATGCTTGCCAACAACGATGAAGACTTATAAATTACAAGCATTGCCTTTTAATAATGAGGTATTCTTACTTACAATCAATATAAAAATTTTATTATGCTATATTGAAATATTACTTTATACCTATTCTGAGGTACTTTAATTTGCATTGCTCCATAGAAAGATAAATGACTTCACTGAGCCAAAAAGGTTTAGTTTTCTCTTCCAGAAATTTCAATACACAGGCAGCTAATGCATAGTACTATAACTATAGTAGGAACTGTGCCTGTTGTAGCATCCAAAAACACAGGTCTAACATTCATTTGCAGGAGCCATTTTTGAGTCACAGTGAAAAAGTATTGAATTTAATACTTGGATCTTATTTTTATATTTACTTTTGCATGAGATTCCTCATAGAGATTTCCTCAGGAAAATAAAATACCTAGAAAAGTACTACTTTCCTTTTTGTAGTTCACTTATCCAAGTGCTTCTTTGACAATCTGATTTTTTAATTACCATTTTAGTGCATTTGTTTTCACCCATGCCAATAAGTGCATAACTATATAAGAAATTTAGCCACTTCAACATAAATCACAGAGAAAATTATTCTTTTCTGTATGTGATAAGAAAATGAATGCCTCTTTAATACACTCAACTTAATTTAAAATTCTTCGTTTTCTTTCCTGAAGTAATTTTGTATAGCTTTAACAGAATATGAAAGGTAAACAAATCTAATATTTTCAAAGAACCACAATACAATGATTATATTTACCTGCCAAAAATATTTGCAATCTCACATTGAAATACTTGGCAATTTGGACAAGTTAGTATCACTGCTGTTAACAGTGGTAGTTTTCTGATATTTCAAAATGTCATCATTAGTAGCATATGTTGCTATACCATCCATGGTGCAATTGTTGATTTTCCTAGCACATCAAAGACCATATTAGCATCATTTTTTTCTCACTTCTAGTTTACCCAAAATACTATAGTTGTTCTCATATTCAAAGCACTTTATAGGCTATCCTCTAACAGTCTAACAAGTTATGGATTAAGTTCAACCAACCAACAAAAATTCATTTTTCAGCTCATAGCCTATAGTAAATGCAAAATATATATTATTTTAAGCTCTTAGCTAAAGCACAATTTTAAGAACTGTAATGACAGAATCCACTTAATCATTCCATTAGAGTGGATATCATTTACTTGCTAGATTTTCAGCTATCACAGATACATGACAAATAATGGAAATGCCTGTATATATTTATGAATAATTTTCCCCAAATTCTTTATTTATCTTGTAATAAAATGAACTGATATTACCTTGACAGATTTTTAAAAGGCTTCAATTGTATTTTCAGGGTTTTTGCTGTTTTGGTGAGCTTCATGATCTGAGGATTATTTGTTGATGGATGTTTAATTTCATGAAGAGCTGACTTTCTGCACACCACTATTAAAGCGAAATATGTAATTTCATATTAATAACAATAACTTGCCAATTAACTTTATTTTCTTCAGTGGATTCCAGCCAGTTCAGGTTTGCGTAAATCCCGTATGATGTTGGTTTGTGATAGCTTTTTTGAAATTTTTTTTGCTGCAGTGTCCTGCTTAGAACAGGTTGATTCTGGGAATGTATCACCTAACAGAAGGCTTGATCTTTCAAGATAGATCTTTCCAAACTCAGTCAATTTCTTGTTTGCTGGTCTGGATGTCCAGAATAAAGCACAACAGCATCACAGAGACAGTGCAGGAAATCACAGATATAATTACTAAACATAGATGACTGCAGGCACACAGTAAACTTTTTTTGTGATTTCTTGTGGCAATCTAATTGTCAAAGAAAGGAAGGAGATTTGCTTCTGTATCAGATGTTTCACTGAGGACATGTAGACAAACTGCTGGGAAGTTATTTAATTTCTGCTCTGCAGTTCTGAACCTGCAAAGATGAATTCAGCAGGAGGCTTAGCACTCATTTAGCAGGAATCTCCATCTATTTTCAGTGTGCACACATGACGAAGTCACACATGCTCTGGTCTCCATCAGGTGATGTTTGGCATATGTCACTGCTTTCTTCTTTTACACAAGCAGTGAATCTGCAACGCAGAATGTGCTACATCATTGCTTCAGATATCTTAGTATTATGTGCAGATGAACCTATTTCTCTACTGTAAATTTTTTCACAGTGGTCTATACCTCTGTTTCTGTGAGTGTCCTTGTACAAGGTTATCTCTTAGAGTGAATGCAAAGTTTATTCAGGTCAATAGATTTTTTCTGTCTTGGGCAGCTCAGTGGTGTTAAGCTGTTGGGGGTCTTTTGTTCCTTCTGAGGGCCCAAACAAACATTCCACTCTCTTGCTGCACCAAGGAATACTTCTATTTCACATGCATGTATTAAAAAAAAATAGAATTTATATTTCATAGGGTATAAAGATGTGCCAGAAAACTGAAATTCACAGCAACTTCAAATAAATCAGCACTAAATTTAATATTTCACTTAATTCTTACAGAAAGTGTACAACAACTACATTAGCAGGTAGATTTTAAATTGGTCAAATGCTTTTTGCTGTCCTCAAATTACATGCTTAATTGTAACATTTTGGAGCAAA
>VZTY01014033.1:0-35158 GCA_013400935.1 Turnix velox | reverse complement strand
GATAGATCTTTCCAAACTCAGTCAATTTCTTGTTTGCTGGTCTGGATGTCCAGAATAAAGCACAACAGCATCACAGAGACAGTGCAGGAAATCACAGATATAATTACTAAACATAGATGACTGCAGACACAAAGTAAATTTTTTTGTGATTTCTTGTGGCAATCTAATTGTCAAAGAAAGGAAGGAGATTTGCTTCTGTATCAGATGTTTCACTGAGGACATGTAGACGAACTGCTGGGAAGTTATTTAATTTCTGCTCTGCAGTTCTGAACCTGCAAAGATGAATTCAGCAGGAGACTTAGCACTCATTTAGCAGGAATCTCCATCTATTTTCAGTGTGCACACATGACGAAGTCACACATGCTCTGGTCTCCATCAGGTGATGTTTGGCATATGTCACTGCTTTCTTCTTTTACACAAGCAGTGAATCTGCAACGCAGAATGTGCTACATCATTGCTTCAGATATCTTAGTATTATGTGCAGATGAACCTATTTCTCTACTGTAAATTTTTTCACAGTGGTCTATACCTCTGTTTCTGTGAGTGTCCTTGTACAAGGTTATCTCTTAGAGTGAATGCAAAGTTTATTCAGGTCAATAGGATTTTTTCTGTCTTGGGCAGCTCAGTGGTGTTAAGCTGTTGGGGGTCTTTTGTTCCTTCTGAGGGCCCAAACAAACATTCCACTCTCTTGCTGCACCAAGGAATACTTCTATTTCACATGCATGTATATCCATTAAAAAAAATTAGAATTTATATTTCATAGGGTATAAAGATGTGCCAGAAAACTGAAATTCACAGCAACTTCAAATAAATCAGCACTAAATTTAATATTTCACTTAATTCTTACAGAAAGTGTACAACAACTACATTAGCAGGTAGATTTTAAATTGGTCAAATGCTTTTTGCTGTCCTCAAATTACATGCTTAATTGTAACATTTTGGAGCAAACAGAAATCAAAGAACGAAATTATCTACAGTTGAATAAAAATTATCAAACCATTTTGAAAAAAATAAGAGTAATTAGCTGTTTTGTCATTGATGATCTCAAATAGAACTTGCTAAATCTTATGAGATATATTAACGATTATTCCTTGCATCCCAACTGAAATTCTTCATTGACCATGTCTTTCCCTATATGTGAAAGGTGGAAATAACTTCCTGTAGTTATCAAAAGTAAAAATCTTTTAAAATTTAAGATCCCCACAAGTAATACTCCATTTCATCTCTTCAACACAGACAATGCTTATTTTACAAAAAAGCGAATACACTGTAGATGGAGTTTGTGGACAGAGTAATGGTCAGCAAAAAAAATGTGATGAAGGTCTCCTCCTGTAATCAAATATCTCCTAAATGTTGGATGAGAAATATGAAATTCAATAGTTCATAAACCAGATGCTGTGTGATACGGGTATTGCCAGCTTCATCTGTCATCTCTCAGAAGCTGGAGAGGCAAAATTTGTTGTGCATTCCCAGCTCTGATGAGAGAAATCAATGTCAGCTGTAGGAAGAAATTTGCTGGCTGGACTGAAGAGATGCATCTGGCACACCGAGTGGGAATAGCATAGATGCTCTGCACTGCTTGTACTTTGTACATTGTACTGTCCTGGGCAATGGTCACAGTCAGGCAGGCAGCCAAAAAAACCTACCCTGGAGCTCACGGAAAAGCTGCAATGCAAAAGAGGACTTTTATTGAACATGCTCCCATCATTCTGTACCAGAGATTTTCTGGCAATAACTTTTATATTTTTCCTACAATCTTCATAGTAAGTTATATAGAGTATGTCACTGTTCTCAGTGATTTAATGCATTTGAATGTGCTTCACCTTTTGCTAAAAAAATCAGTAACTCAGATAACTTGGTTGGAAGTTAAAATATGTGTGATAATGTTCTAGCCTGAAGTATATACCAGTTTTTATTTTCTTTCTCCTCATAGTAGTTTTTCTTCCCTCAAATAGTGATAAGCAACGATAAAATCCCATTATTAAGTCGGAAGCACTATAGTAAGAAAAGATAAGACTAGCTTGTTTCTAAATGTTTTGTCCTTTTACCAGTAAATTGAATTTTGACAGTGAAAAATTGACATTTCATGAAATAGAGATTTAGCCAGATCTGATAGGTTCAAAAAATGAGATGGAAGAAATGTATTTTATGCATTAACTGTTAGTTTATTTTCTTTTACTATTTATCAACAGATACTTAATAGTAATAAGAGATGGGAGCAAGTTTTTTGGGAATTTTAATGGGTACTAAGGCTGCATTTTAAAGTTTTATTGAAAACCATATTTAACATTTTGAATACAGAGGAAATGCAAACATTGTATGTATGGATTAAAGCACATATCACATATGATATAAGATGGTTTAAATTATGTGTATTGCATTCATGCTATACGGCTGCATATATAGCAATTAATTGAAAGCTCACTAATTTTTTTAAATTAAGTCAAATACCAGAAGCTGGTTATGTAACCTTGAGTGGTAAATGTTTTAATGGGATGTTTAAAACTCACTGTTTTAGCTGAATCTCAAATATGTTGTGCTGTCACAGTCCACATAAAACAAGACAGAACAAAATTTTGTTAAAGACAGTTGTTGGTAAATCTAATAATATTTAGCAATTTGGTTTAAAATAAGAAAACAACAACACAGAACAAACAAACAAATGTCTGAACAGACTCCAGGATCGAGCATGACCATTCAGACATTCTGGATCTGAAAATCCGGTCAGTTAGTGCTGTAAGAACTACTTGTGACATTCTGGTATCTTTGTTTGGTCTTAGCTAGATTATGGCAGGCCTGAAAATTGACAACATAAATAAATATTAAGTGGAAAAAAAATCTATTTACTAACACTAAATAATTTTCAAGTTAGTTCAAACAAAGGAAGAAAAGCTGTACCTTTGTTCTACCAGAATCATCCAATTATCTCACATGAAGATGAATTTGGGTTCTAATGTCTGCTGGTACTTTGCCATTTTTAGCAAATGCCTATTTATGCCTATGGAAAGAGCAGCAACACCACAGCGATGTTTCATGTCTCTCATAATCTGAATGCAGCAAAACCAGTAGCAGAGAAGCAGTAATGGATTTTGCAATAGTCAAAATTTCAGTTAAGTCAGTTCATAAATTTGTCATGTCCTGATAATTTTATTTCATGCAGTTTATAGACTATATAATACATATGCTCCAAAGCTAGGACATCTGTTGCAAATTTACAAATGTGAGGTAGTTTGCCAAACTACCCAACAGAGACAGGAGCACACCTGCTCAAACAAGTTGGAAGCATTACAAATGTACAGACTTGACCTAGGCTTTATGAAGCAGCAACACTGATTCCATAGTGTTAAAAAAGATAAGCAAAACGTCAGCTATGTATTCTGAATTTTAGTGATTGATGAACACATCTGCGATATTCATATTCATAACCAATGCCAAGTAAATTATGTTTCTTTAGAGAAGCCTATTTCTAAATATGGAAAGTTTATATAAAATCCTTCATTTTTTTATTTTTGAGAAAAAATTTCAGTACTACATGACACATTCCAATGAATTTATTGAATAGGATTGCATTGTAAGAGAGAAAAATAGCAAGACAAGCTTAATGAACTAGAAAATATCAGCTGAAGCCAACAGGATTCAGTGCTGGCTGAATTCCCACTGGATTAGGCTGTGTGTGAAGGAACAGCCACAGTGGGGAACAGGATCTCACGTCTAATCTAGTCTCTCATAATGGGACCTCTATTATCTCATCTAATGAAAGATATGTCTATACAGCTTTTTGCAGGCAGATGTGAATTTGCCCTGCCAGTTTGCTTACCTGCCTGGAAGCCTTGTGTGTCAGACAATGAACCTTAGCTAATGCACATTGTTTTTCATCATGGCTTATTAGCTCGTATTTGACATTATCTAGTGTATCTATCTGCTTTTTTTTCTGATTTGGAAATGTCTGGCTTTCAACTCATTTTAAGTGTGGGCAGTTGGCACCACTCTTCTCAACTGTATCTGAACTAGAAATGCAACACAGACGTGTCCTCTTTCAGAAAAGGAATAGATGGTGTTGCCACAAAAAATAAAGTTTGATGCCTAAACAGTTCCATTGAACAGTTCACCTATCAAATCCTTATCTCTCTAACTTAGAGAGAAGGACATTTGGGGGGCTGTGTCAAAGGCCTTGCAGAAGTCCAGAAGGACAATACTTATTGGTGTTCCAGTGTCCACTGCTGTAGTTACCCCATTGTAGAAAACCACTAAGTTGGTCAGGCAGGATTTACTGTAAGCTGTCTCAAATCAGCTCCATTTCCTTCATGTGCCTTAGCATAGCTCCATGATCTTGCCAGGCACAGAGTGAGTCTGATAGATTAATAATTCCTGGAGTTATCCTTTTTAAAAAGGAGTTACTGTCAACAGAGACTTCACCTGACTGCCATGAATTTTGAAAATCGTGAAAAATGGGTTGGCAACTATAACAACAAATACCCTCATCTTATCAGGTCCCATGGACTTGTGCACATTCAGATTCCTCAGATGGTCTTAAACCTTGTCTTTGCTTACAGTAGAACACTGCAAATCATTTGTGACAGTTTTCACCGCAATCATTTGCTCTAATCACTCATTGCACTTACATGTTGCTGCTGCTTTTCTGAGTTTTGATTGTCTATGGTGGTGACTCCATGGAACCTTACATCTGTTCAGTGAATGAATCTAATTTCTTGCCCTTAGTTTCAGTTAATGACTAATTGAACAGACTTTTAGTTACTTTAGTACTCCCAGATATGTTGCCCAAGCTCAAAATTGATGACCCGTTTCTTCTTGCTAGGTGTTTAAATTGTGCTATTAAGCTTAATTTATATTTTAAGCTAACCTGTATTTTGAGATACAAAATATGCTCTGGCAGTGAAATATGGAATCAGTAATCAACTAATTTAAAAAGTCTTTCATTTATTAGACAGAAATAGAGGATTTTAAAATGTATTGGCTAGGCAACCATAACAATTATATTCCTCATATTTCATATAATACATACTCCTTCACACTTAGGTACTCAGTACTACAGCCACAAAGGTTAATATAACCGCCAAAAGTAGCAAAATGAAGGGAAGAAACTTTCAGTGGAAAAATAATGTACATTTGATTTTACTGTAGGCTTTACTCAGCTCAGAGGGAAGAGGGATTTTGATGATTCTCCATCTACTCTCTCTTGTCCTAGGGTGGCACTAGAATTCAGCCAGCACCAGGACTCCCTCTGGGCTGCAGCAAAGCTGCATTTCTGAGGAAAAGGGGAACTCTAAAGCATCATGCAAACTGAGACATTGGTACAAGCCACCCCAGCATGTGAAGCCATTGTGGGGAAATTAACAGAAATACTTCTATATCCTATTATGTGGAGGAACTTCTGAAGAAGAGAAACATTCAATGAGTCAGTCTAAAGAGATGGTTATAGTGAGCATGAAAACATCTTACTGTGAGAAATGGTTCTCACGNGTTGAAGAGGAGGACAGGAGACCTGTTTCAGAGGACTCGCTAAAAGCAAACAGACCCTCTGGGAATTCAACTACCATTTCTACAAAGGAGAAGAAAAGGGTCCTAGTTGTAGGTGACTCATCCTGTAGGGAGTAGAGGGACCAATAAACAGAGTTGACCCTCAGCACAGGGATGTTTGCAATCTACCTAAAGCCCAGATCAGGGATATCACTAGGATACTTCTCAGCCTCGTGCAGCCGACAGACAACTACCTACTGCTCGTATTCTNTTAAAATTGAGAGTAAATATGATAAAAGAATGAACGGAAGACGGAAAACCTATTGTGTTTCAAAAGGCATCACAACACATCTGCTAGCCCACATTCGGTCACTCGCCGAGGAGACGTGCTGCGGTGGGGGAAAACCTTCACCGTCAGAGCTAGTCTCGGCAGAAAACCGGCAAGAAGCTCCTTTCTAGGGCTTTCTAGAAGCCGGCAAAAAGAGGCTCGGTCGCAGCGGTTCCCGGAAGTGTCGGGGGTGTTGTTGGCTGAGCAATGGTGGGTGGAGCCAGCTCGCACAGTGGCAGATTTAAACGAGCCTCGCGCGCTTCAACGGTCACTGGCGAGGAGACAGACAGCTCTGACTTTGTCGACCGAAAAATAACAACCGGACCAAGCAGCACGTAGGCCTCAGCCAGTACACAAAGCGGTAGTCATGGTTCCTACNCACATGAGAGAGCAACTAGGATGTATTGAATACTCTCCAGGGGTGAATGAGGAGAGTGTTAAGAGTTTGTAGGTGAGAATTAAGGGGCAGACTGGCGTGGGTGATACTGTTATAAGGGGCTATTACAGGCCACTCGGTCAGGATGAGGAAGTCGATGAGGCCTTCTACAGGCAGCTGAGAGCAGCCTCTACAGTATAGGCCCTGTTTTTTTAATTATTCTAGCAGAGTTCACTACTGTTCAGTGAACGTTAATCAAGAATATATAATCTTTTTTCTTGCATGCCTGTTAATTTAAATATTTTCTTGTACAATCATTCCAGTGCTGGTATTTAAGTATTTTTTCAGACTGTTTTGTGTCTGGTGTCTCTCTTCTATGTCTCCTTGCTGTTTGTAGCCTGCTTTGTGAGTTTTGCGATTGCCTTTTTTTTTTTCCAGATAATTTGATCCTAAAAATCTTAGCAGTTCAAAGGCACGAATTAGACTGTTCTAGTTCTGTGTTCTCTTTTCTCTTTTTAGATTCTTCTATGTTTTTCTTTGTTCTGATTTATTCTGATTTTCTCCCTGAGATTTTGAGTAGCCATGTGTACATTATGAATCTTATTTTGAAGTCACCTAGCAAGATTTTGACTGAGTTGTTTTGCCTTCAGAATCTCACCTGTGACGTGATCTTGACAATAAAGGTAGGGGGTTTTTTTTATTATTTTTGTTATAGTTTCTCCAGTTCACAACACTGAAGGTAAGAAATGTCCTTAACTACTGTTTCCTGAAGTATGTAATAATGAGGCACCAGTAGAGACTGATTGTGGGAGAATGGCTACGTGACAAAGTAGACATGAAGGAGCTATGCTGATTTAACTAAGGTTCTCATGGGATAGGCAAAGATAACACGTCCTTGAATCCAGCTGTGTTACAATAACAAGGTGCCACAGTTAGATACAGCAGTAATTGCAGAGGGGACGGGATGAGCAAATGTACCTTTTACTTGCCAACCAATAATATAATGCCTAGTGTGTTTACTAATGAGTGGACTGTATATAAGAGTGTGAAAACCCCAATAAATTGAAGCGTGCTTATCTATCAATCTTATTGATTCTTCCCGCACGCGACAACTGAATGTCTTCTGAAAGAGTAGTATTAATTTTGATTTCAACATGCTTTCACAGAGAGCTCTCTAGTCCAGCAGATATTAAAAAAATTATATTATTTGTGCAAAATGGAACAGAATTATTTTGTCAGATGAAACACAAGCAATTCCTAGACATTTATTTAGAAAAGTTTATGTATTTCTGTAATCTTGAAAAATGTCATTCTCCAGATACTGTTTTAGCCTTTTTGCACATCTCTCCAATTAAGCCTAATAGATACCTTTAAAGAGAGTGCATTTTCTTACTGAATTAGATGGTTACATCCACATACTTAATTTAAATAATGGACACAGTAGGTGACAAAATGTATTCCAGCTTTTAGTTGTAATAAGATGATTGCTAGCAGATGCCTCACAAGTGAAACCATAAGCTCTCAAGAAGGACATGTCAGTATATTTGTAAATTAGCATGCCAAGTTACTTCAACATTGTGTTGAATTGTGACATTCTAGAGGGACTTCACTAAAAATCATAATCATAGAAATGTTGATTGAAAGAGTTTCCAAGAGACTACTTAGTCTTTCCTCCAAAGAAAGTACAAAACAGACTAATGTTAATAATAAATTGAGATGGTCACAGCTCAGTCTAGTCTAGTCTAGAAAATCCTCAGTTAGTTGATGTAACCTGTTCCACCACAGCACCACACTCTTCATGAATAAGTTTTACCCAGTCCCATCTGTACCTCTCCCATTTCAATTTGTGACCATTTCCCCTGATTAGGTGTGGTGTGCCTTGGTGAAAGCATTTCGATCCTCCATCTTTGTGACCATGCTTCATGTGGCTGTAGTCTGCTCTTAAACCAGTCTTTAACTTCCACTTTGCTGCATTATACTGTAGTCTCAGCCTCTGCTTGTGCTCTTGACATCCTAAATTTTTAGTGTTTTTGCACGTTTTTAAGAACTTCAGTGAACCTTTCAACTCTGTGTTTTACTATGTATATAATAGGAAAGTTCTGGAGAAAGGTTATCTTATTTATTGTTACTGCATTTATGTCACAGGGTGCCAAAAAAAGCTACAGGATGCAAAGATTCAGGTTGCAGTCCAGGAAGATGTTTTCATCTATTGCATGAAAATTGTTTGAAATTTAAAGAAAATAATTCTCAGTGATTGATTTTTACATTAGTTCTAAACTGTATAAAGTGACAGCAAACCAGAAATTCCTCTATCACTGAAACACCGTTCTTGACCAGTTAAACAAGCTCACAGACTGAATTACTCATTTATAAGGCTATATGTGTATTTTAAAATTATGAGTATTCAAAATGTTTATTTTCTATGAAATAAAAAGGAATAATATGCAAGATGTAAAATAATAAAAGCTCAAAAAACTGTTATTTCCAAAACTCCTTGTAAACCATATCCTCCATATTTCAAAAAATTAATGGTTTGTACTGATAATAGGACTTGAATTAAATAAATGCTTCTGCAGATTTTATGCATACTGCACTAAAGACAACAAAGAAAATAATTATATAGACACTTCAATGTGAGTATAGATTATAACTCTTTTCATGGTTATATTAATCATGATTTTAAGGTAATAACTGTTTTAAAGGATTATAATTGCTAATTAAATTAATAAAAATAATAGACAACTCAGAGGTAGTTGCATTTCTTAGAAGTCAGTCATCTGTAAGCAATATCTTTCAGCTAATGGTATTCAGATTTTTAACAAACCTCCCTATATTTTTCATAAACTAGAACTAGCTAAGCTATTTTGATTGATTTCATCCACTTTCCTCATTCTGACCAAACTTTTTGCTATGAATGTAACTGTTGTTCAAAATGTTTAATAAGCCTACTTTTGAATACAGATTGTTCTGTAATCAAAATGATTTTTTAATGACTGTTTATTCATTATTAATTCATTTATTTTGTGTTAGATGTGTCAAAATCATGCGGTCTATTTATGCTTGGAAATTTACTGAAACATTTGGAATAAGTACTGAATAATAGCAAACATCTCTAATAGCAAACACATATCAGTGTGGTTATTTGTACAGAATAGTGCTGCTCACATGACTGGAACAAAACCACCATACCCATTAATGCCTTGAGTATACGTGACAATATATTAATGAAGCAGGAAGTTCAGAAAATTATATTACCATTTAACAAACGACTTGGCTAGAAGGGGGATAAGGGTACATGAAATTTAGTTTCCTTCTTCCCTTCATTTCCATGTTCGAGACCAAGCAGTTAAAAGAGAAGCACTAATAGTCTGCTAAGATCAAATTAGAAATGTCCATTTCTGAGCTTTTTTGTAGTTCACCCCTCTCTGCTGCTCAGTCAACTAAAATGTCCCTTCTTGACATTGTAGATAGGAGTGACTAGGGCTGTCTGTGGCAGGGCTGTGTTGGAGAAAAACAATAAAAGCTATTATTTTAAGTTCAACTGAAGTACCACTGAACCAGAATTAACAGCTTCCAGCAAAACTTGATTTTGTGAAAGTTTTTGTCATTATATCTTGCAGTTACTTTGCTTAAGAACTATGAAAATGAATGAACTATATCTGGCCCACACTTTGAATCTGGTCCACACTTTTTCTGATGTGGCAATGGATATGATTCTCCACTCAAGAAAGGGAGGCTCTCTCATTTGTGAGATGCAGGCTTCCTGGGGAAGCAAAAATTCTCATGAGAATGAGGCAAGGATAATCTTGTGAGAAAACCTTAACTCGCATTTTTGTTGTATATTAATTTTTAATACTGGATGTGTAAACCTTTATAGGTGGTGGTGGATTGACCCAGTCTTGACAGCAGGTATCCATCAAGCCTCAGCTAGGTGGGGGAGAGAAAAAACCTCATGGACTGAGATCAGACAGACCACTTGCCAATTACCATCACAGGCAAAATAGACTCAGTTTGGTCAGATTAGTTTAGTTTATGAGCACTAAAATCAGAGAAGGGAAAAGTGAAATTAAACCTAGCTCTTAGAATATCTTCCTCCCACCTATCTCTTCTTCTCAGTCTTGACTTTAATCCTGAATTCTCTGCCTCCTTCACCACTGGTGCCACAGGGTGTCAGGGAACGGGTCTTGTGGTCAGTTCATCACACTGTCTCTGCACTGCACCTTCTTCCTGAGGGGAAGGACTCCTTGCACTCTTCCTCTGCTCTCCTATACGGTCTCTTCCACAGGAGGCAGCTCTCCATGAACTTTTACAGCATTAGTCCTTCCCAGTTCTTCATGATCTGCTCTTTTATGGGATACAGTCCTTCTGTGAAAGACTGATCCAGCATAGATTGCTTGTGAAAATCCTGATTCAGCATAAGCTGCTAACTCCATGGGATAAAAATTCTCCAGCACAGGCTTCCCACAGGTACATCACCTCCTTTGGATGCATTCACCTGCACTTGCATGGGGTCTTCCATGGGATGAGTATGTGTTCCACAGTTAACCTCCATGTGTTGCAGGGGGATAGCATGACTCATCATGGTCACCAGCACAGGGGTGTAGGGGAATCTCTGCTCCAGTGCCTGGAGCACTTCACTCTCTCCTTCTTCACTGATCTTGGTGCCAGCAGGGTTGTTGCTCTCGCATATTTCCACTCTTCTGACTGCTGCTGTTGTTGCACAGAGATTCTTTCCCCCCTTAAATATATCACCCCAGAGGTCATACCAACACTGCTGCTGACACCAGGCTTGGCCAGTGTTGGGTTCACCTTGGAGTTGTCTGGCATTGACTCTGTCATACATGGGGGTTCTAGCAGCTTCTCATACAAGCCACTGCTACCAAAACCTTGCTTCACAAACTCAATAGAACAGGAAAAGCAGCTATGAGGAAAGAAAAACACCCATCATGAGTTTACTGTCCTGTTAGATAAAAAGGAATCTATTTTTGCAACAAACCTGCCACACAATTTCGAAGAATTCAGGTTTACAAGCAATTCTTATTCAGTTATTCAAAGAGGTCGTGTATTCAGAAAGCTCTTTCTATTCATAAGCATATGTTGCCATTTACCAGATAATTAAGGTATACAGAGGAGATAGTAATAAGTTTTGAAAATTCATATTTTCTTAGAGTGTAAAATTTCAAATTATGTGGCCTTCAAAACCTACAAATTGATACCAATGGGAAAACAAACTTATCTGAAATAACACTTGTTCTCTTACTACCCATACAGTATGATACATTACTTTAAAAATATGCTGTGAACAATAGTATGCTAAGAGTGACTTTCATTTACAATTTACGCTACAAATTGTTATGGTAAAGTTCATAAGAGTTCTATTTCTTATCAGCTTTGTTCTTAGTAGAACAATCCTAGAATTAAAAAAGCCTCTATGCTGTTCATAAGGAGACTTGGAGTCCTGTAAATTTTACTTCATAATTTAGGACTCATGTAGTAAGTTGGCATTCAATAGTATGGCTTTTTTATCATTGCTTTGAATAATGTCAGACATTATTCATACTGTCATACTGTATTAAAATACCCTACTCTATACAACTTTACTGTTACATGGAAAAAGAACAAACATTATACATGTCCTCATGTATATGCACACATGTGTATGTAATATACAGTAATTATCATCCCTGCTTTCATTTCAGAATCCAGTGTTCAAGAAAGACAAAGGTTGTATGAATTCTATTTCATTTCACTAGATAAAGACTGTATAAATACTTCAGATAATGGAAGAAAACAGAATTTGTATAATAGTTGATGGTTTTGTGGAGGATATCTCTTTTGGAGCAACTTGGACTATGCACCTATTACCTTTTTCCTATCTTCAAGGATCTCAGTAGTTTGAAGTGATGAGCTGATTCTATAGTTGGTTGCTGGTTATTACTCTTTATAAAATATAATTCCATCCTAGTTCTAGAACTTACTTTTTTCCCATTGAAACACATTTTTCCTTCATAGATTATTCTAGGCTGTGGAGTCTCTATTGGCAACTTAGTTTTTTGAAGGTACATCCCAGAATGTTGGACAAATAACTGAGAAAACTGGATCAAATATGTTACCCCTGCTGTGGAAAAAAGCAAGACGAGAAGTATATAAATATGCTTCTATTTATAACAATATTTATGACACAAAAATAACAAAAGAGGGCAAGTGATTTTATTTTCTCTACATACATCACAAATCTGGTTCTGTGTGATAAGTTTTGTGTTTGTGATTCTGGAAATTTCAGAATCCCTTTATTTCAGTGCTTCTCAATTCCATTCCATTGGGTTTTGTGGAAATCCTTATTGTCATCCAGCAGTTCCTCCTACTGTTTTTGAAATGTGTTTCTTAGTGTCCAAGTGCCTAGTAAGCCAACAACTTTTCTTATATCAATCTACAATCTGATCTTTAAATGTCAGATTCTAGATATGTAGGATGAGATTCTAAATTGATGTCTTCAGTGCATAGGAATGAATTTAAAACTCTTTAAGCTCTGAGACAGGGCGGTAAATGTAACAAACATGATCTGGGAGGCACATAAAAATTTAATAGGCATGTATATGAGCAGTCTGAATCTTTCACAAAAATAAACGTCTTCAGAAAACAGTGATAATTATGCTGCAAGTGTAACTTGTCAAAAATTTGCATGCTTTTGTGTCACTTTGTGAAAACAGACCAGGATTCAGTACTACATACAGTGACTTCCATCAATTGAACCAGTTCCCAGATTAAAACAGCAGCATGACAAAATGAGAAATTAATGTATCAGTTTTCAAAGGTTTAAAAGAATGCAAGTAGATCCAGTGGTTCTGTCAAGAATTTATTTGTAAATATGGCAAGGTTTAGTAAAATACAAAATGTTACAAAGTATACTATTGCATTTTCCTTGCAAATTCATTGCCTCACACATTCATGAGAGCCACTGAATATACAGAATATTGAGACAATATTGAGAATATTGTCTTAATAGTCAGTTTATTACAGCACATATGTTTCAAAACATGTGCTGTTCAGTAAAATATTGAATCCTTTAACAGTTTTTCTCTTTTATTAAGTAACTGAAAAGACCTATTAGGAATAGCTGAACAGATAGAAACTTTACCATCTGCTAAGTTTTTTCTGTGCCTCTGTAATTTAAGAGCAGAGTTGGCCAGGAAGCCCAGCCAAGACACACCAAAGCACCACTACTGTATCTATCCATCCCCAATAATGATTAAAAAAACTGCCCTGGAAGCCCAGGACTGGAAATTAGGGTTCTTTGATATACACACCATTGTAAGCAGTTTTACATGGTAAGCCTAGTAAAGTAAATTTGTGGAAGATTTAACTCATGTTGAACTAATGGGCCCATGCCAACCTCATGAAGTTCAACAACACCAAGTACAAGGTCCTGTACATGGACTGCACTAGCAGGTCCAGGGAGGTGATTTTGCCCCTCTACTCAGCTCTGGTGAGACCCTAACTCTGTTCATTGCAACATAAGAAGGACATTGAGCTGTTGGAGAAGGTCCAGACGAGGGCCATGAAGATGGTCAGAGGGCTGAGCACCTTCCTTATGAGGACAGACTGGAAGGAGTTGGGGATGTTCAGCCTGGAGAAGAGAGGGCTCGCGGGGGACCTCATAGTACCTGAAGGGGACCTTCAGAAAGGCAGAGGTAGGACTTTTTAATAGGGTACAGGATGACAGGACTAGGAGTAATGGATGCAAATTGGAAGTCAGTAAATTTAGACAGGATGTAAGAAAGAAGATCTTTACTGTGATGGTGGTGAGACACTGGAATAGGTTGCCCTGAGAGGTTATGGATGCCCCCTCCGTGGAAGTATTTAAGGCCAGGCTGGACAAGGCACTGAGCAACCTGATCTAGTGGGAGGTGCCTCTGCCTATGGCAGAGGGGTTGGAACTAGATGATCTTTAAGGTCTATTCCAACACAAGCCATTCTATAAATAAAATCTTGTGTTCAGAAGTCAGCTTTCTGAAGGAAAAGCCTTCCAGATCGGCTTCAGGTAGTTCTGGTCTCACCATTATGCACTTGGGACTTTCTCAGATCTGTCTTGGGACTTTCTCAGATCCTTACCTCTCAGAACACAAAGCTATCCATTCTGCCCATCTTGATGCCACCTACCTTAGCATTTCTGCAATTCTTTTCCTTTCATCCCAGAGGAAAACACTGCTTTTGTCATGTCCTGACAAACATCTTGATTCATTTATCAGTTTTGAATAGAGCTTATACCCAACTCTTCACTGTAATTTCAAGACTGAAGGCCTTACACACATCTTTGTTTTGAGGCTCTAGGGGATCATAACTTCACAATATTTTTGAAGAAGTGGAGGTTAAAATGGGCACAGAATTTGGACAAACTCTTGGCTACTTTTAACTGCAGCTTTCAGGTGAATGACTTAACAATTTTATTACCTGCAGCAATGATTTGTGATACTATGACATGGGACTGTGCATCCAGTCTTTGCAGGGCAACCTTTTTGTAGTGGATAAAAAAAAAAAATCAAACAAATAAACCAAATAAATAACCAAAATGCAAGCTATACAGACCTGTGAACCTGCTCACAAAGCTTTGTGGTTGTTTTCCCCCCTTCTACAGATTCTTTCATGTCTACATGAAATTATGAGGAATATTCTTAACCGTAATATAAATTTCATAGCTGCTTCTTCTTTTTTGTTGTTTTCCAATTTGGAGAGCACATTAAAGCTAACAACTTCAGTTCTCTCTCTCTGAGCAATTTTGCATCTAATATAAAATTTAACCTGAAAGTACAGGAAGATCTGTCAAGTTTATTGTTTTTTCTCTGCTCCAGATTGCACTAACATTAAGTATAAAATGAGAATTGCCCATGCTAAATATAAAATGAGAATTAAGTTCATTTAATTCAATGAAAAAATGTCAAGGAACTCATAACAGGCTATTTGCATAGTCTAAGAAAATAGATTAGTTGACGTACTTTCTTCTTCTTTATTTCCCAGTATTTCAAAAGACTAATCTGACAGCAGTAAAGATCAGCATACTCTAGTAAATTAATATACTAATCCTTCACACAATACTGTTGTGGTTATCTGTGTTATATACAGTGTATCTGTTTATCTCTCATTGAAGAAAGAAGAGTTTAACTCTCTTCATACTAGCTGATATATTCTGAATTACAGGAAAGGGCTTTAGGTTGTTCTCAGTTATAACCTACATTAATACCATAAACCTTACTAGTATTGATTAGTCTCACAGGGCTGGATTTAGCTTTAGTGGAAAAGTGAGCTGTGAAAGGAGTTAGGTGCTGTCTTCAGGATAGTTCTGTAATTACTGTGTATACAATCACATTCTGGATACTTTTCAATTGTTCTACAAAGAACAATATAGTAATGGGTAACCCTATGGACAGTCTTTCTTAAGTATAAAATGAACACAAACATAATTATTGCTATAAATACTGTATAGCTCCAGCACAGCAACAAAATAACCAAGTATAAATCTCCTTCAACATATCGATCTTTTTTCAATGTAATGTAAGTTATTTGTCTGTTCTGTCTGATTTTTTTTTTTAATTTGAGATTGTTTCTCTGCAAATAAGGTTATGCCTGTACAGCATCCTAGTAAAAACTTACAGAAGTCCACATTTAGAAAACAATAACTTCTGCCATCTCACCTAAGAATATTAATCTACAAATATCTTGCTGTTAGATTGTTTTCTTTGTCTTACAGTCTTTACATGTAATGCTGGCTATAATTATCCAAAGCTTTTCTGATCTTTTATTGATCAAACACAGAGTGAAATGAAATGTAGATTGCATCAAGTACATAAGTTATGTAATTTCTTTGCAACCAGTTTGTTGCCATAAGTTTAACTCTCTACCTGCAGAAGTATATTACAATGCCCAGATCTTCTGAGCAATTCGTCTGTGGCTGAAAGCATGATGCAGTTTTATTTACTCACTCACTTTTCTTACTTAATTTATACTTACTACTTATTTTTCTTACATTCTTTCAAAGACTAACTAAATAAAAACAAACAGGTGAAAACAGGTAGGGAGAGAAGAGAGCTGTTCGTCTCTACTATAAGACAGTTGGTGAATTCCACTGGAAAGTAAACCATGATCTTTTAAAATTTAATGTAAAAATACATCAAATCACAGGGCAGCTGAGAAACAGTACTGTTATGCCTTGTCTACCAAATATGAAACAGCACACTGTAAATAACAATGCAGAAAAAGGCAGCCTAGTTGTATACCATGGAAACAACTAATGTTAATGTGATGGATGCTAAGTTTTTATTCATTCAATTAAAACAAAAAATGAGGTGCAAAATTACAAAGGACATTTCCTAGTCTGTCTGTAAACACCTTTAGATTCAACAAAATGAAGACTTGGTTAGGAAATTGTTATTAAAACAACCCTTGTTGTTAGTGTAAATATGATATTACTCTATAATAGTACATTTAGAGTAAGCTCTTTAGGTCATTCTTATTGAAACATGTAGCTGAAATGGTACAGTTTTCACCTACTTCTGTTGTGCAGCAGAAATTTAAACACTATGTCGGCAACAACATATAATGCAGACGGAATGAGAAAACTCAAGTAAATTTTATACTGCTAATATGTCACTAATAATTACTTACTTTATGTGCTAATAATACTGATTCCAATTAATTTTTCAAGGCTCACCATAATGGACAGTCCACAAAACTTGGAAGTTAATGTCTTCTTTGAAATGCTTACTAGTAGACAAGAGCAAAACAGAAAGAAAAATATTTGAAAAAACTCCAGATTGTGTCATCTTTCATATGGAAAAATGAAGCCATACAAACTGTCTGTTAAAGTGACTCAGACTGTGAAAAAATAGAAAAACTGAACCTGTCTCCTGTGGAAGACTTAACTAGTAAGTCAAACATTGTAATCTTTTATAAACCGATTTAGTAAATAAGGCCAGCGTTAAGGATTAATTTCTATAATAAACCAGAAAGAACAAAGCAACAAACCCCCCTGCTGCTATTCTGAGGAACAGAAGAAGTTTTGTGCAAAAGAGGCTATAGTAATGAACTACAACTGACATTAATGCATGTACTTGTTAAATGATGATTACCAGACTCTCTCAGTATGTAGCAAAAAGAAATAAATTTTTAACTAACTAGATTTTAGCTCTGATAAAAAGTATTAAAAACTGAATTGTAATGGATCTTAAATATTTATCAGCTAAATTTATTTCTCTCTCTTGAGATAATACCATATAATTTTTAGCTTTTTTTATTAATTTATATGTGGCAGTGTTTGTGAAGGAATTTTTTACTTACTGGATTTCCATTATCATGCAATGAATAGAGTGAAAATCAGCTATATTATAACCAATGATTTATACATACCTATAAGTTTTATTAAACTGATAAGTTACAGTTATAAGAGTTATAAAATGAAATTAATCCAAATTAATTTTGCTGAGATTTAGTCTCAGAAAGCATATTCCTAGCAAAACTAATCTTTGCTTAGAGAGATACCTGTGCTATACCTTCTTTCTTCCATCAATAATCATCTGTGTCCTGTATAACATCCCTAAATACAGTATAACCTTTTTCAGATCTTTGATCTCATCTTTTTACCACTTTTGAAAAGAATATCTTTATCTATTCAAACTAAGAACTTCTGCACTATCTTATTCTGATCTTGGGCACTCCCAGATTTCTTTCAGAGCAGAATCTAGAGCTCTGTCTGTTCCTTGAAATTACTTCCATCTCCATGCTGAGCTCAGCCAAAATCCTGAAAGTCAGCACTTAACACTGAGCAGGGCTTAGTATCTGGGAGACAACTTGCCTTAAAAACTACAGGAATTAATCACAGGTACCTATAAAGTACCACTTGTTCTTGAAATGTGCAGGAATCCAACACGTTTGAAGGCTCAGCCTGCATTGCTCATAACACAGCAATAATTTCAGTAGCTGGCTGCTATCTCAGATTTTTCTCCTTTTATGTGGATGAAAAAAAGCAAACCTAGTCCAGATCCAAACTTTGCATCTGAGAATCAAGATGTCCAAATTTCACACTTTTGCCATATTGAATGTAAATCCCCTATTTTTAGTTGTCTGAGGCCCAGATACACCAGACCTTCTCATCTCATACATTGCCTGCTTTGCCTCTCTGCTCCTCTGTGCCTGGAAGAACGGGTAGCATCTGGGAACAGAAAACTGTAACTTCCAGAACTGGATAGGAACAATTGTTTTTAGAGGAACTCTAGCAAAAGCCACCAATGGGTGACTCAGAGGAAGGACATTCTTTGTAACACTGCAGAAGTTATCATAATCTCTCTACTGGCACAATTTCGCAGCTGCAGCAGAAATGCTGTGTGATTACAGGGCAAGGGATTGAGGAATAATGGTCTGGAAGAAGCCAACAGTGGGAGGTGTCCCTGTCAATGGCAGGGGGGTTGGAACTAGATGATCTTTAAGGTCATCCAACCCAAGCCATTCTATGATTCTATTTAAATCTTTACATTCTAGTTAGATTAATTAATTCTGATCTCAACTCCTGCCTTTGAATTAGAAGATTGATAGTCTTTTGGATTTTCACAATCTCTAACACAGAGATAAGTATTTAAGTATGGTAAGCTGAATTCCTTAATGATACATGTATCTATATTAGTTTTTCTTTAGAAGGACATTACAGTCCCTTGTAAACAATACTGAATTTCTTTCTTGAGAATTTTGATTCAACCACATTACTCTCCCTACTTCTTGAGAAATCGTTAAAACAGAGATCCTGTCCTGTCATAAAACCCATTTAAGAATTTGGAAGTCGTTTTTCTCTATGCTGAATTGTTTTAATTTTGGACTTTATTGAATGTCTTGTCAAAAAAACTGTGGGGAAAAAAAACAAGCACTGCACTAATAAGTAAACAGGTTAAATGAAAATTTGGGCATGATCTGATAGGAATATATACGTCAAAGAAAACAAAATTTGTTTTATCTTTGATAGCTTTAACTCTCATAGGCATTCCTATTAGCTCCAGGAGTGTTTAGGCTCTTTGTGACAGAATGAACTGTGCTACTGTGGCTCTCCTGCTCCTAGGTCTACCTCCATGGTGCTCCATGGAAGACACATCATAACAAACCTTCCCAGTTGCAATAGTCATAACTGATGGAGCACTATTCTGGTAACCCTTTTATTTTTTCATCTTTCACACTCTTTACAAGGCCCAGAATTAAGCTTGAAATAGCACATAGCAAGCTATATTTCAGAAGATAATATTTCTATATTCTAGCCACAAGTTCATTGAGGTGATTCTTTCTTTACTCTCCTCAATAAGGAAAACTGTTTGCATTGTAATTTGTGATTATCTTGCTTTCATAGTCATGCCTAGCAATGTCTACTAAAAGATAGGCAAGAAAAGGCATATCAGCTTAAATATTCTTGAGTGCAAGCTATATGTTGGGTAGCTTAGCCTTTTCAAGACTGAGATGTGAGGAGTTACAATCTTCACAAACACTTCATCTTAGATTGTTTCAACCTGAATAATACAAAATGCTGTGAAACAGCTTTGAAACATCACCTCCAGAGTGGCTTCACTGCTCATTCCCATACCTTTGTTTACACTTCCTTTGCAGATCCTTTCTCACTGACAGAATCAGCATCTGAGAAATAATCTGAAGAAAATTAAACAGGGGGTTTTATTGTTTTTTCTTTTCAAGCTGTCATTTTTCACTAATCAGATTCATAGCCTAGCTACATGAATAGCTGTGCACTGGTGATGTGCAGTGCATAGATGGCAATGAGCACTTGAGATGAGTGAGAGTGCTTTAAATCAGACTTGTTCCTGAACAGTATCTGTATGCTGAAATCGTAGCCTAGGGAAATTTGCAGACTGAAATATCTGGATTTAAGTGGCTGAAACTATTTTGGGCCTTCTGGTTTTTTTTTATCCAGCATGAGCATACTACTTCCCAAACAGTCATAGAGATATTAAGCCTTGTACACCACTGTAATGTATCCAGCGTCATTGATCTTATGGGGAATATCATAGCTACCCATGATTTTCTTCACATTATTTCTCAGATGCTGATTCTGTCAGTGAGAAAGCATCTGCAAAGAAAGTGCTAAACAAGTAATTGGTAGTGACTGTTCAGACAAAAAAAAATGCTATCCATCCTATGTTGATATTCAAAAGATACCTTTTATATCATGAGACATAGGGAACCAGGAAAATGAGAAAATTATTTGCTTTCAGGTCATTTAAACAGCCAAATAATTGAAAGTGGAGAAAATTTATTTTAATATACATAAATATCTGACATTCACAGTCAGTCCCTTTTTTACAAGTTAGTCTTTGCATTTTTGCATGTATTAATTTTGTTCCAGAAGTGGTACTTCTTTGGGTTGATATTCTTGTTTATCATGGCATCTTTGTTAAGCCAGTGGCAAATCACCATGAACATCAGATATTTACATTTGGTCACAGCAAGATTAGAAATTAAAAAATATAACACTTCACATGCTCTTTTTTTAGTAATACATTGCATCTTTGATGAAATTTAGATTTATGATTTTTTAGTATTTGTAATAATTTTTTTATAGCTATGAAATATTTTAGGTGTGAATCTTAAAAACCATTAATAACAATTCATTACATAACATCCCTTAAAAAGAAACTGTCTAGAGATTACTTCAGCTTGCACATTAAACTCATATATTCCCTCTGCATTACAGATTGGAAATTTTGTATTCAGGTAACATTCTCACTTACTTGAGTCATGTTGCTTAATTTCTCCTAACCTTTTAATTCCAGGTTCCCTGCTGATGAACTTCAATGTAAGTAACCCCTCACTGGTGTATTCATTATGTGGAACCTTTAAACGCAATTAGCCCTTCCTTTCAGGTTCAAAAGATGTTTGGGTTTCATTGTTTTTCAAAGATTTTTACACATGAGAAAGTATTTATATGATTATACATATGATTATACCTCATCTCCTCTAATGCACATTCACCCAGAATATTGTATGGGAGACTGTGTCAGTATTTGCAGAATTCAGTTACTTATCCCTTATAAAATAGAATTATAGAACCAAAGAAAAATAGGTTGAAAGAGATTCTTAAGGTTCAACTGTAAGCTGGTACTGACAAGTCCATCACTAATCCATGAGCCAAAGCATCACAACTACATGTCTTTTAAATATCCCCAGGGGTGATACCTTCTCTGGGGAGCCTGTTCCCAAACTTGAGAGCACCTCAAGTGAAGAATTTTTCCTAATACTCAATTTAAACCTCTCCTAGCACAACAGAATTATTGCTCTTCTCTTATCACTGCTTGGAAGACATGATCAACATCTGCTTTGCTGCAACCTCCTTTTAGGTAGCTGAGAGAGTTATAAGATTTCGCCTCAGCATTTTTTTCTTGGGTTAAACCAGCCTGATTTTCTCACCAGCTCCTCAGAAGTTAAGTAAATTCCTTTGTTATGATCTGCAATTATTAAATAATAGTATATCCTACTTCTAAATAGAATATTTTAGAAATAAATTACAAATATTCATCTCCCGTTGTAAAATAAGTTAATAAAATAATGTTAGCAATTTAATATTAATAAAAACACTGATTTACTAAGTACATGCACTAAAATACTGAGGTCCCCTTGACTGATAGGTATGACCACCTTATTAAACTCTCGATTAATTAATTAATTAGTCTGACTTGAAAATGTTTCAAAATTAAGTGCAAAGGGCACTATACTATTAATGCAAGCATAAAAGCAACTATGTTTGGAATAATTACTTTAAAAGACATTTTGTGAGGATGCAGTCAGTCATTCATAATATTGAATCTAGAGAAAAGCAGGTAAATGGATTTAATGACATATGGATAAATTGCAGAGACAAAAGCTTGCAGTATTTGTCATAGCTAATTTTGGTTTTTAAAATATTTTCAGATTCTATATTAAAGATGTTCCTACTTACAGGCATTTTTTTTCAAAGAAGGTTTATACATTTTGTGGGGCTAATGTCCTAAGGAATGGGGACATTACAATTTTTGTATCTTAGTTAGTGTCATCATTTTGCTTAGGCTTTAGGATTAATGCAGCTCCCAAATTTTAATGGTACAGGAATAAAATGATCACTGAAGCCCTGCTGAGCATGACAGCAAAAGTAAAAGGTATCTGAAATTTTAGGCAGCAAAAGTGATTGCTAGTTAAAAGCAAGTTGAAGTTTTCTCTTAAAACACTGCAATAATGTGTAAATTAAGTGGTGTAATAAAGGGATAACTCCCAAAAAGAAGCCCAGGTAATCTACATATGGAAATTAATTGCAAAGCCGTATTTTATAGGAGGGAAAGGGCACTATATTTTTATACTTGGTTTCACATTTCACCTCCTGTATAAAAATATTCCATTGTGTTGCTAACTAAAGCTCGCATGAAGTCAAAATGTAAGAGCTCCTGATGCTGGATTTATATGTTGTTTTGGTTTAACTGCCTTTGAGAAAAAAAAGTTCTGATAGAGTTCTGACAACAACTCTGTACCTAATGTAAGTATATTAATGGAGAGTGTGATGTGAGCAATTATTTCAACGGAGCTTCTCTCGTTTTGTTATCCAAAACTTGAAATAACTTTATTTTATGAAGAATTCATGAGTTTTGCTTAGATATCTTGTTCACTCAAATTCAAAATTACTTCACGTTTCTACACAAATAGGTCACAACTGTGCTTTTTTAGAAGTGACCTATGATGGTCAGGAGTATCCTTTTGTTATTTTCCTATCATAAACATAATATTTTTCAACTAAGGGGGGAAAAAAGGGTTAAATATAATATAGAGACCTGATACCGGGATGAAGAAAGCAAATAATTTGGTATTACAGTTTTTTAATCTGACATTTTACTCATAATTCCTAACTGTCTGGTTCATGTATAGGTAAACTATTATTATGACATTTAGATAAGTATTTGGAAGAAAAATCAGAAAGAAAAAATGTGGTAAAACAGAGAGAAGACAGGGTAAAATACCTCTCACGTCTCCCAAAGATAAAAAGCACTAAATCCTAGGTCTGAATAAAGTGAGGAAAAGAGAATGAAAGTGTAATTAAAACAACAGATAAGAAACTGAATCTAGCAAATGAGTAAATTAAAGTTGGGAAGAGTGATTAAAGAAAAAAAGTGAAGCATTACTTTAATAGCTTAACTGCAGAAAGTGTACGCATTTGTTCATTTTTGTTTCATTCTCACTAGAGGCTTGCTTTCACGAATGCCATTCATCATAATTTTATTTTCCCCTTGTCATAATTTTTTTATTCCTTTTTTTCTGTCTTGAATGTTTTAAAGAATTACTATAATGTACACCATTTTGGGAATCTGTATGCAAAAAGCAACCTCTGCAGCTAAGGCAGCTGCATGGGAACCTTTTCAAGAGGATGAGGCAAAGCTTTTAGATTACTCAGGTGGGTTTTTAATTAGACATTTAAATTTAAAATCAATGACAGGAATTAGAATTTGAAATGCCTCTTTTAAGTCCTATCACATAGCCCCACTTCCTTTTTGTATCCTTAATTTCAAAAGAAAATAAATTTCATGAGATGTCATACATTAGATGTATTAAACATGATGCATATACATACAATAATTAGTATGAACAAAGACAAACTGGGTAGAAATACAAGTGTTATTAAGGACACTATATAATTTAATTTGTCAAGGTTTATTTGCCAAATATGCTGACCTTCGCCTTGTTTTGTACATTCATGTATTATTGTGTTTGTTATCTATTTCTATTAAGTGTTAATTGAAATCTAAAAAGGAGATTGCCAAAAAATTGACTAATGTTCTTTTGGTGCTGTTTTACTGTGATTTTTCTTTCTGTACAACAACAAAATTAGTATGATGGCAGTGCAATACCTCATTTTTTTTATTTTAATCAAGGTGATCTTGTTCAAATGCAATTTTGTTCATGAATGCATTTTTACATTTCATTCATCAGCTAGTGATATTGATGAAAACAAGCACAATTTGATCTGTCTTTCAAACAGACTTGAAATACCAGTGTTTTCACAACTACCTGATGGTTTTAAAGCTTTTCTTCTTCGACAGTCAGCCCTGTGCACTTTCTTTAATGGCTTATTTTAGCTCAAAAAGCCTATGAGGTAAACAGTTTAAAATTTAAAATGAGATTATCATAAGATAAAAGATTTTTTTTTTATATGAAAGAATATTATTAAGTTTTTATTTGTTCTTAGATTTATTACTGACTCTATTTAATAGTAGATATATCACAGCTGCAACTAAGAAGAGAAGTGTTTGAGAAACAAAACTGAAATTCAGATGCCTGGAATACCATTTCTAGTGAATCTTGCTTAAAGATGTATATGTGCCTCTATTAGGTAAGTGTCAAAAAATACCTGCCTGTACTGCCACTCCACAGGGATTTTTAATGCTTGTCGGAATAGTGGTTTCTTGTTAATCAGTCCCTACTTCACCTTCTTCCTGTTCTCCACTGAGAATGCCAAAATTTATGTGTAGTTCTTCCTTGAACTAGAGAAGAATACTCGAATAATTGTATGGTTAATGTTCCTCGCTTCAGAATCATATGTTAACACAGGGACTTGATTGATTCCTGTGTAAATACTTGGTCTGCTTCTATGCTTCTCTAAATTTTACTGATTCCCATCTGATAGAAGCACATAAGGGACTGGAAACGTTTTGAGAGACTTCTTTGAGAACTAATGGATGTTTCTCTTATGTCATAGAAAAGAATCAAAGAAAAAAACAATTACAGAAAATTAAATTATGTGAATTGAAAAGGCTCCCTGACAAACATTAAACTATAAAAATATAAATGAAAAAAAATACATAAGGTTTTGCCATCTTACTTAGTAGCGGTCATTTTTTATTTTATTATTATTATATGCAACATTTGAGATATTTGAAGTAGTTTAAGAAGCTCTAAAATGAAAATTGCCATTGACATAGTTTGTCAGAAAGTTAGATATTTAAATGTGTGTTTAGGTAAGATTTATCAGAAGAAATGAATCAGACTAAATCTAAGCACAATTATTCAGTTCATAGGTTTGTTTTCAAGTTGTTTTGCTTATAAAAATACAATTAAATAAGGCCAGTAGAATCAGTTACTAGAATATATTTTCTAATGTTTTGAAACCATAAATCTCCAAAGGGGTAGAAAATATTCTTTCAAATTCTTACTTCTATGCATGAATTGTAACAGGGAACATGGATCCTTCAACAGCTGAAAACAGATTGTGGACCTAGTTACCATCCATATACAAATATGCCATAAAAAAATACATATTGAGATCCTTGCCTCACAACTAGAGTATGTCAAAAAACATAAATGAACAGCTATCAAACCAGAGGTATCAATGGTTGGAGAGCTTTCCCCTGAGGGAACTTGAAGGGTGCTACTTCTAAATATAAGGCATAGACAGAGAAGTAGAAATTTTTCATAGTAGAGCTAGTTCATTTGTAGGCAAGTGTGTTGGGTTCAGTTAGCCTATTTTTTTTTAATTTCAAAAGACATGCTTAGAAATTTTACATCAGAGCAACTGTGGTACATCTTTTCCTGACTGTTAACAGGGCTTCTAGTATAACTGAACATCACAACTCTCCATGTGTGACTTTTTGTTGACAGAGACAACCTTCATACAATACCAGGTGGACTCAAGTTTTCTCAAAGTATTAAGAATTACTTTTATCTGTATATCAAATAGTAGTTCCCTTGAGCTCTAGGAAGAATGAGACCTTTGTTTCTTTGTCTTCTCTCAAGTAGACGTTTGTGTGACTAAAACTTAGTTAGCATATACTTTACCTTGCAACAGTATATCTTAATCTGTGTAGCACATTACTAGACTTTCTGATATTTGTCTGCTTCTCACAGACAAGATTAATTTAGATGTAGTTTTTCATACATCTGTTTTCACTAAATACCTTCTAAAGCCTAAGCTGCCAACTGTTAACATGAAAAATTATGGAAATAGTTCCTAGCTTCTGCTTACAGCTTGGCTGCTCTTATGCTGCCCATGGCAGTGGGTATGATGAGGAAATAATTGCTTAATTTATTTGCTTCTATATGTAGCTTCTGGGTGATGGTGTGCATCTGGCTGTGATAGTTTTCTTATTTAATCTCTGCAAAGAATACAACATACTCTTAATAGGTATGACAGAGGGTAACCATTATCACTAAGAAACATTTGTCATCTTCAGCCACATCAAGTGTAAAGTGATAGCAGAGTCTGTTACAGCGGCAAGGGAAGTAATTAACATCAGGTAACATGTAATAGTACATAAGTGTTTGAAAATGTTATTCTTCAGAGGTGAGCTACAGCAAACTGCAATGTTAAAGGTAACTCTAGTGTATGTCTTATTGCTTGTGCAGCTCACTTGGGCCAGGCACTCAAAAAAGTTAAGGAATAGACAGGAAATTTTTTCATTCCGATTCTTGCTCCTGGAAAATTAATTTTGAAGATATAGTAGCTATGCTTTGTGATTCTTAATGTAAATCAGTTCCACCACTGTTAGAAACCCATTATCTTTTTTATACCATCTCTTAACTATCCTTACCAAGAGACATGTATAAGAAAGATAGATTCTTATCCTGCTGGAAGTGGCTGCGTTGATGGAAAGTAACAACACATAAAACTGGTGTTTCTAGTTTCCCTGTCATGAAAGCGAAAAATTATTTGTAGTCTATTCCAAGTTTTGGACAATGGATGGTGACTGAAAGATGTAACAGAGTAAAATGCCTTGGAGCAAAAAGTGGTAGCTGCTTGTTGGTAACCTCCCATCCAAATATTTAACCAAGATCATTCAAATGGATTTGTAGTGCTGCCACTATCAATGTTTGCAACTTACAAGAATTACCTTCAGCATCCTGAATTTGAACCAATACTTGTCCCAAGATAACTGGCAGCATAAATAAGATTCTTTACCTCAAAAATCTGCTACAAGGGGATTCTGTCTCTAAGACATATTCAGTCCTTAAATGAGGAAGCTGCTTCCATGTGGCTGGTCCTCCTTTCTCTAACTGCTTCTGTTTCTGCACTGGGATCACAGGAGAGCTAGTGGCAAATAAGTGATGTGGCACAACACAGCATGTGCTGGGAGGCTATTAGAAACCCATGCTGAAATTTATCTCCAAAAGGAATTTAGATCAAATGCAGCAAAATGACTTCGAGATCGAGGAACTATAGAAAGCAGACAGAGACGTAAGTTGTTTCTCATCAAAAGTGATTACTGTCAGTTAGCCTACTTATGTGTACTCTGAAAGTACAGACATGGAAGGATTGTTCACAAAATTAATTGAAGATTGTAAATTTTTTGAAGATTGCATTGAAATCTAGAATTCTAAAAAAATAGCTAATATTTGAACTTACGTAAGTAACTAGATTTTAATTTAATGGAGAGCAATCCCTATTTTAAAAGAAAATTAATCTCTTGAGGTCCCTTCCAATCCCTGACATTCTGTGATTCTGTGATTCCATGTATGGGAGTTACTGCATAAAATGAGAGATAGCAGCATGATGCAACATGAAGCTTAAAAGACTGTGATACAGCAATTTCTCTTTGAATGAAAGATGCTTCTAAGGTTGGAAAGAAGATAAGCTTTCATGATTTGCATAAGAAAAACTTATCTTCAAGAAAAACATAAAACAAAAATTTAAAAAACCCAATAGATTGCTCATTGTATTCAAAGAACTATTTCATTTCCTCTCTTCAAGACATTATACTGCATATTTTTTTATGAACCAGAAAAATTTTTGCAGTTTCTGAAACAAGTATCTGCTATGAAAGCTAAAACTTCATTTGAAATTATAATTTTATTTTCTGTCTTGGAATATACTTATTTCTTTGCTAACAAGCAAGTAAGACATGAAACTTATTTGTTTCCAGACAAATTGAATAATTCAGAAACATTGGTGACAATTAGTAACAATTGGTTTTAGTAAATAACTCTCCAGCTGTATTCCTTATTAATCAAACTTGATGAACAGCATATTAATATATAGCCAAAACAGGGTTCATGTTTCAGATACAAAAGATGACCTGTGTTCTCCCTCATATTAAGGTAATTCATCTGGCTTGCAGTCGTGTCTTTTCATTTTGTATTGGAATAATTGTGAAATATTCAATATGACTGTCAAAAAAGGTGCAGTATAAAAATGCCATCCTATGAATAGTACTTAAGATCTTGCAGGCAAAGTTCTGTTTGCCACTTAGTAATGTTAACACAAATAAAATATGCTATTTTTGCCTTTTTTTTTTTCCAGTTTTTGCAGTATTTCAGTATAATCAGATTGTGAAGATGGATTGAGGGCAGGAGATGGATCTGGGGAAACAGACATTCTGTTACTTTGTTCCTTGATGACCATCTTATTTCTTTATTCTTATTTTCCACTTTTTAGAGGAAAAAACACATGAAGTGTCAGTTCCCCAAAGTAGGTGATATGTAATCTTTGGAAATATTAACTCAGTCTTATAAGTTGGAGGAAGGAGACACAAACAGACTGAATAATGAAGGTGACCTTGCCACCCAGTCTTCTAGTCAGTATTACTTCAAGGGCATGGTGTTCAAGTTGGAGTTCTGAAGAAAATCTGAAATCTAGTCTTATATTACTTCAAGCTTAGACACTTAACCTCTACTTCAGTTGACAGAGCTTTTTATTGAAACTATTTCAAGATCTATGCTTTTCGATATAAAACATTAAATTCACTGATATACTTTGAATTCCATCTCTCTTATTAAGGAGAAACAACAGGGTAGCTCCTCAGTTGTACAACTGAGCTGGAACTAAGTGACATATGCTGATACAAAGTTTCTGAAAATCTGGCCTGCTATACTGCTGCATAACAGCTTTAGCAGAACATAAGATAGCTGATATAAAAATACCACTAGTGTAGCATTGAAGATTATGGACATATAACAGCTTTATCCAGTCAAGGATATAGATAGAAAGGGTACAGAGAATTTGAATGGCAGACTGCACTTTCATTTAATTTATACAGATAGTCTGAAAGAACTGGAAATATAGATATCTTAGATATCTTAGTAACTGAGAATTACTGCTTTGCGAGCTGAACTGGGAAAGAGCATTCCCAGACTGACTTTCTGTACTGTTTCAGGAACCTGTTTCAGGAACCTGTTTGAGTCTGTGAGGAGGAGTGCTTTTCATTCACTAAGTCTAGAGACACATCTGCTGACTGTAATGTGAGAAGAAGGCTCCCTTAATGTCTGTTCTGGATGGAGTATATTGTGTGGCTACTGTGATCAGAGGTTTCTGATCTAAGCACATCAGAAAGGAGGGAAAAAATAAACAAGCAAAACAAAATCATAACACACTGCAGAGGGTAAAATCATACAACAATATATATAAGAAAGAATCTGTAGGTCATTGCTAATGGAGACTATAATGTAAGTTTAACTTGAATCCAAGAAGTAAAGACGGTTGTGCTTTAGATGAGGATTAATGAAAAAAGGGAATTATAGTTTAGTAAATATGGAGTTTACATTACTAGAAGAGGGACATAGCCTTTGACTTTTCATCTCAGGTACCACGTTGTGGTTTGGCTGCCCTTTGCCTGAGATGTGGAACTGTTTACACATTTGTATGCCATTTCCTTTCCCCTTCAGGTTATAAACATAGATATTTACCAGTTTCTGTTGCAGTTACAAATCACAGTAAAATAGATTAACTGATATCAAAATGGATCAAACTGGGAGATTATTTCTAAGGTTCCTTCAGTGATTAGTACCTCTATTGCTCAAATTGATAATAGAAATAAAAGATTATCTTGCTAATTTTTAAACCTGCTCTTTTTATGAGACATGCATTTTCTCCAAGCTTACTACTTGAACGTGAAAAAATTAACTTTCATATGTGTCAGATAAACATACAGTTTAAAATTTTGTGTTAATAATAGTATTTTCAAAGATTGATCAATTTTTATTCTTTCATTTCAGTTCATACATAGTATTTTTTCAGAGCACTGAAATGTTAAATAATTTTACTTTCTTGCAATAAAAGATCAGGCACATTATCTTAGCATCAATAATATTGTGGCTTTTTTCATTGTTTTAAGTAGCAAATACTCCACATAAGTTAATTCAGAGTTCCATTTGTTCTCTTATATGTAAATAGCATGTAAATAGTATGTAAAATACTATTTTTAATTGATTCTATTTGTGTGCTTATTGTATCACTATTATATCTCAAATGGAAGCAATGTCAGTTCAGCCAGGTAATAAAATTAATTGGTCTTTGTAAGTCCTAAGACGATAAAGTTTATTTCAAGTAATTTAACTGATCTAATGGGGAAACAAGTAAACATACAAATAAGGTACTAAAGGAAGAAAAATTATGACATGCTGGGTTAATGAAAAGACTGGCAAAGAGTGGCTGAGTTACCTTTAATCTCATGTTTCAAGGGATTCATCATGAACAGATCCTGTATTTTTACTTTTCAAGAAATACTTTAAAGTACCTGTAACTTCTAACACAATTATCTGACTGGGCAATTATTTTGCCTCACATTCTCCCTAAAACCCAGACAGAACAAAAAATTATAATTTTTCAGTAGTGATACAGGAGTCATGCCATAAAATATCAGTTCACAGAAAAGTTTTTTTCTCTATAAGCATTTGAAACATTGCAAGCCTGTGCATGACCTTAATCAGTAGGTTCTGTGTACTCCTGAGAATACAGGTAAAATCACTCATGGTCACACACATAATGGTAAGCATGCAAGTCTTTAGCAACAAACTTAACAATTTAGGATCAACACCATATGTATCAGCATCATTATCATCTCCATTCACCATAACTTTAACATAATCATAATTTCACCTAAACCAGAAGATAGTTTTTAAAAACCATTTTTCTGATATGTCTCAGGATTAAATACCTTGCAGAGTGGACAAATAGTCTGGTTTCCTATGTGGTTGAGTTTAAACTGAACAGAACTCACAATGAAGCTATTTGCAGGCAGTTTGACAAACTCTTTGTATGAAATCAAGATGTAGAATATTTTTTTGTTGGAGAATAAACACTACTGAATGTTAACTGAAGATATATGTCTATATCCAAGAGCACATCTTAAGAATAATGCAGTTCCACCAATTCCACTGAACATTCATTGAAACAATGTTGATGGACTATGCTCAATTATCTAAAGCACTGTATTTTCTTTAATCCTTTGTCCTAGGTAATGAAACAGAAAAATTACTTTGTGTTTTTTCTGAATCTTTATTATGAAACTGAAATTATGATGGTAGACAAATTGAGGACAATGTTCTAAGTACTCCTTGTGGTAATCCTCATATGTATATTTTCTTCAAAGATTAATTTCTTTTTTTAAGATAGAAACTCTATTGGACCTCTGTCAAGATATGCATTGCCTGCATGGTGATGTCATTTAATTTATTTTCTCAAGATCAGGCTTAATATCTGAAGGAAAAATCAACAAGACTAAATTTTCCTCCACATGTTTCTTTCATATGATTTTTCTTCTATAAGATTTAAGTTTCAAATTGTAAATGTAGGCGTAGGTGTAATTAATTTAATTACATTCACTGCCAAGCAAACCTAACCTACAACAAAAAAAAAATAACCATGTAAATGTGGCAATGTACACGTATAAAGCTCTCAGGTTAATTTAAACAGATAACACAGTATTTAAGTAAAACACAAATAAAAGAATAAAAATATCGAGGAATGAAAATAAGGTTAAATAGTTTGCAATTTAAAGAAAATGTAGAAAGATAGTGCTTGAGATCCTGTACTTCTTTAAGCCATGATGAAGGTAAAAGTTAAGTATTGCAGATACCAAATGAAAAACACTTTTGATGTTAAAATTTTACTTTTTGTCAAATAAATATATCTAATCTCAAGTTCTCAGGCAATGTTGATCTGACTGGGACCTGAGCAACAGAGCAATTTAGGAAAATTACTTAGAAACCAATTTTTTCCACATATTGTAAGGTGCTTTATTGAAGGAAGAAGAAAAGATTTAAAAAGTTAAGAAATAAATTTAAAAACTGACACGTTTTTATGAAAAGGCAACTTTTTTGTCTAATTGTGAAGTAACCATGACTGTTGATACTTTTAACAGTAAGAGAGAGCAGAATACTTATTTTTCCTTAACGAGTGAATTTCATCCTCTGCAGAGATGCTATATGGAGAATGTGAAAACCTCAAGAGACACAGTTGCTTAAAAAAACATTGCTAGAGCTTGTTACAGCAGGTGAAACTGATCTCTGAACAAAATATACGTAATGACTATATGTATGCCTGAAATAGTCATTTTAGTACAGGTATATAATTTGTCAAAATGCATGAAGGTATGAGTGATGAGAAGATGAAAGAAAAATTGAAGTTTTTCACTGGATATAATTGTTGGATTTTACTTCATATAAGGCACAAACAGATCCAAATTTTACAATGAGTTTTTTTGTTCTCCATCTCAACTCATTTTTTACCCAGCCTGACTTCCTCCCTTGTGATAAAAAGAAAAAGCAATACAAATGTACCTTCGACCTTATGTGGACTAAAAAAAAAGAATCTGTATTTTGTTTAATAGGCACTCATGCTTTAGTTTAGGTGACTACTTGTCTTTGCAAAAAAAAAAAAAGCATTTTTAGGATTAACATGTTTTTCAAGAAAAAAGTGTAGTGTGGACCAGCAGAAATACTATGAAATTTAACACATTGCTAAATGGGAGAAGGGGAGAGAGAATGCTTTTAGTTTTGTTCTATACAAACAAGCTAATAATCAAAATAATTTAAATTAGTCTTTTCTATCAGGATTGTTTGCCAATGCCATGTTAGGAATTCTTTGCCTTTGTCAAAGGAATTATCAGAATAAATTTGTATGGATTTCACAGGAATTGTTTGTAATGACATTTAAAAAAGGACATCTTTTAATGGAATTTCATAGAAATTAATTAGCACAACTCCTTTTTCAAGAACTAACACCTGGTTAAAAAAGTGTGATATCACTCATACATTTTTTCCTAATCACAATTAATCACTTTATGAATGTCAGATAACTAAAGTAAGAAATGACATGAAGTTTTATCTTAAAAGGAAGTAAGGACCAGATTCAATGTCTTTTTCATAACATCTAATTTATAATTCCTTAAATCTGTATTTTGTGAGACTAGATGTCACATACATACTACATTTTAAAAGAGCTGAAATAACCTTACTGTGCTAATTTATTTCATTCTTACCTATCCCAAGCAAAAGATTAAGAAAAAGTGACATTCAGACTAGTTGATTATGAAAAATTAGCTCGTTTAATTCATTCTGAATTTATGAAACGCTATGTTCTATAAATGATGTTGTATTGTTAGGTTAGTGTCTGCTCCAGGATTCATGGTATTTTGAAGAGGAATGATTAAGGGCATTATTAGTAAATCTACAAAGAACAGGACACACAGCATTTAAACATTACCCTATCATCTGTGCAACAAATGTTCAGCATCATTATGCTTCCACAATAGCAATTTGCTATTGCTCTGTGGGGTAAGCAATCAATACAGGCAGGGAATGGTTTTTTTGTATCAATAGAAAGAGAGTACAGCTTAGTCTGTTCCAGCCTTTGCAAAATCAATAAGCATGTCTCTTCATATGGCAGATAATTAGTTTCAGTTGCAGATGAGAGTGACAAGGTATGGGCTATAATTAACACAGGAAAGGCTTTCAAAATGTTCATCACTCTGTTTGTAAAATGTTGTTCAACTTTTTACTGAGAATTAAATGTGAATAATTTTTGTATTATTCCCTAATGCACAGAGTTGTCTAGAATCTAAATTCTTTCACAGCAAGTAATAACCTCTAAAGAGGATGCATTCAGAAGTTCTATCAGAACACTCAGTGTTAATACACTATGAGTACACTATTATATATGTATAGATAATCATTTTTAGAATACATTTCAAATCACAGTCTAACTTCAGTGAGGCAAAGTACATATGAACAGTTCTGCAGGGAGTGATTGCCATCAGAAATAATTAAATTTTTCCTCCACATTTTCAAGTTGTACTTACTTGTGCACTGAAGTCCAGCTGTTCCTTTCCCCATTCTAGCTTTCTTGTTATCAGTTTTAAAGAATCCAAAAGGATTGTCAATAGATCTATAAGAATCTTTCCAAAGCTATTATCCGTGAAACATCACTCCATGTAACATCATAGAACAAATCCCATCATTTTCCAGAGTTTTTCTTTAGAACTGTAATATGAATAACTGTTAATTTGTAAAACTCTAAACTTAGAATCAAGTTGTCATATGTTGTGCAGTACTTTTCAATCTGAACATCCAGTTGCGAATTTGAAAAATAAAACAAAACCAGAGCTAAAAAAATATATATATTAAATAGCTCTCATCCCTAACTAAAGTACATGAAATATGGCTTGAGGGAAGAGGATCATTGGCAACTTCTAATTTATGAAGGGTTGTGGTCTTTTTATCTAGCTATAAGCAGGCTCAAGATGTTGTTTTGTCAGTAATAATTAGATAGGTATAAGGTATTTAAGCCACACATCTTCAAGTATTTTGAGACATGAAGTAGTCCAGAACTCTTGTGTGAGCATCTTGTCACTCCCACAGAACTTGATGTTCATGAATTCTGTGTTTCTTGTCTAAAATAATTACTGACTATATTTTGTGCTACCAAAGGTGAATCAGCCCAAATCCTTTCTCCTTTTTCATTTTTTGCTACTGTAGCTGTGTCAACCTGCAACTGAATTAGCCTGAATTATTTTTCCCCATTTCAGGATCTGGTACATTGTCATTTAAAATAGTATCAGTTCTATATGTCACCTGACAAGAAAATTAATATGATCCAAATAAGTTTACTTGTATGGGTGAAAGAAAGCTAAACTGAAAGGGGAATATTAAATGCTATCTTCAGATTTCAGGCTGCTACTATTTGAGGCTAATGACCTAATTATTTTATTGCTTAC
>VZTY01014032.1:497469-540668 GCA_013400935.1 Turnix velox | reverse complement strand
GTGCAAGGCATTCAACACTGTCTCATGTGACATCCTGGTCACCAACTTTTCTTCTATCTGTATTTTAGATCTCTCATCTTGTGAACCTTGAAGAAGGAGCAAGTGCTTTAGTATTTGAAGGCTACCTAGTTCTTTGACATTCAAAATTTGGTAATTGCCAATTGTTGGTGCAGATCTGAAGATGCAGTGAAGGTGCTCACAGAAATGGAGGATGATGCCATATTTCCTATTTCAGCTGTCAAGGTAAGCAGCTCCCTCCAATCCACACCACAATCCCTTGCACTTCTAGGTAATAAAACAAAATGTCTGAGTAAGCTACAGTGCTTTGTCAAGAAGTCATCATCAAGAGCTGTTTCCCCACAAAATATTTGAGGGATTTGCAATTAAAAAAAAGGAGTGAAGATTTGTGAACCTGGTTGGTAAGTGCAGAATGAAGGGGGGGAGCAGAGGTCAGGCATATGGAATGATGAGTGCTCGCCTACATTGGAGAACAGCAAGTGTCATGTCAGCTCTGTAATGGCAGATCAGCCTTGCTTTTGAAGGTCAGGCTGTCAAGAGCTGATTTTTTCAAACATATCAAGGTCTTTTTCATTAATTAAGCTAAATTCCTGCATGAGACTTTTTTCAGTTTTGAGGAAGGAAAAAGGTAGTTTTGAAACACTGTTTTGGTTGAGTCTGTGTAACAGCATCCTGCTTTAGTCAACATTTATTACACTTAAAAATATAGGACAGAAGGCCCTCTGTTCCAATGCATCCAGGGCTTCTCTAAGCATGAGGAACTGTGCTATTTACTTGTATTGTATGAAAATAAAAACTCTGCTGCGTGTTGCAATTGACACACCTTAAGGAAGGGATGCCATCAAGAGGGACCTTGACAGGCTTGAGAGGTGGGCCCATTGTCAACCTCATGAAGTTCAACAAGGCCAAGTGTGGGGTCCCGCTCCTGAGTTGGTGCAATGCCAAGCACAGATACAGGCTGGGCAGAGAGTGGGTTGAGTGCAGCCCTGAAGAGAAGGATTTGGGGGTGTCAGTGGATGAAAAACTCAACATGAGCTGCCAGTGTGTGCTTGTAGCTCAGAAGGCCAACCAAATCCTGGGTTGCATCAAGAGAAGTGTGACCAGCAGGTCAAGAGAGGTGATTTTGCCCCTCTACTTGGCTCTGGTGAGGCCCCATGTGGAGTATTGTGTCCATTTCTGGAGCCCTCAACATAGGAAGGAAATTGAGCTGTTGGTCCAGAGGAGGGCCATGAAGATGATCAGAGGGCTGGAGCACCTCCTTTCTGAGGACAGGCTGAAGGAGTTGGGGTTGTTTGACCTGGAGAAGTCTCAGGGGGGACCTCATAGTAGCTTCTCAGTACCTGAAAGGGGCCTACAGAAAGGCAGAGGTAGGACCTTTTAGTAGGACATGTAATCGAAGAACTAGGAATAATGGATGTAAATTGGAAGAGGGTAGATTCAGGGTAGATATAAGAAGAAAATTTTTACAGTGAGGGTGGTGAGAAACTGGAACAGGTTGCCCAGAGATTTTGAGGATGCCCCTCTCTGGAGGTGTTTAGGGTTAGGCTGGACAAGGCTCTGAGTGACCTGATCTAGTGGGAGGTATCCCTGCCCATGGCGGGGGGGTTGGAACTAGATGATCTTTGAGGTCCCTTCCAACCCAAACCATTTTACAATTCTATATTGGTTTTCTTTTGATATCATGACTATCCCTTGTTGAATATTTGAGTGCTGCTAATTCTATTCAGCAAGGAGAAATTTTGTAACAATCTCCTTATCAAAACTGGAGGGAATTGGAATGTTTTCATGTGCAATTATATGGGATCAGGTCAGCATTACATTCTTGCCAGGAAAGGTGCTTTTGTATGCTCATCCTGTTAAAGACTGTCAGCATTGTTTGGATGTTTAGGCTCTACATTGTCTTGGGTAGATCGCTGGCAAGCCAGATGTCCCTGTGGTTGAACTCTTTGTATCCCTGGTTTGGTTGCTGGTTAGTTGAATATTGGCCATAAATATGGGGTTGTTTTATATTTTCCTTTCTCTTTTAGTAAATATGAGACTAGCAATAGTGTGTCTAATGTAAAGCTGTGTAAGAATCTTAGTGTGGAAAATGTTGGATATGACCTCAGTGGTAATGCCACTGAGTTCTGGAATGTTTTAGAGACGCCAGTGGTATGGGCAGGGATAGTATGGATGTTCAGCATTTATTCCTTTGCTATCTGGTACACAACAGAACCCATCAAGGCTTTTCTATAAAAAGGTAATTCCCTTTTCAGATCACTATGTTGCTTAGAAGATACAGAGCATCCTCTTTCACTTTTAGAGTTAAGTGAACCTAACTAAAGCACTGACTGTGCCATGGCCTCTAGGCCGATGGCTGTTGTCATATCCTTTAATATCTCTCCTTCATATCTCTCCCATGATATGTCAGATTGGAGACGAGCCATGGATTCCTCTTGCATTGCTGAATGTTTCTGGACTAATCAGTGTTAATGTTCAGGGAAAAATACTTATTCTGCTGTCAGCCTGTCCTCTGGATGGGGATTTGGAGAGGGCACAGTAAGGGTGATGCAGGTAAATGCAAGCTACTAGACAGAAACATCTCTGAGACTGTAGGCTTTCCTGCAGCCAAATGATGTTATTAGATCCCTTCCTTCACTGCATACTTTAGAGAAAGGCACAGTCCTCATAATAGGTCAGATTCATAGACTTCTATTTGTACCATAATAATTTCTGGAAAGAAATTTCTCTCTGATTAACATATGCCCAGAAGCATTCACAATGAATAGGCCTTATAGTTTTGTCTTCAGCGTACTGCAGACATTTGGTCATATCTTCAGCTGGTGAAAACTGGCATCGCTTTGTTGCCTTTCCAAGTCAATTTACAATGAGTGAAGATTGGTCTTTCTGTTCTCCTTCACATGAAGGTCATGTAACTTTTGTGGCTTTGTGCAATATGTTCTTTCTAAAGAGAAATGAATGTGCAGTTGTCTTTTATTTTGCAATGATCTTCTAAAGTACCCAGTTCAAAGATTGGGTGTGCTCGACACACTTTCCACCCATTTCTTTCAAATTAATTATCCTCTGATGCCTCTCACATGATCTGTTGGTCCTGTGGGGGTTTGAGCTTTGATGGAGGAGTAGTCTTTGAACAACAAGAGAGGACTGGAAAATCTGGGGAACTTCTGTTTCAGAAGCTTTAATATTGTGCTGTTACTCTATCCTACTCTTAGGCTGTGTCAGGATTTCCAGGCTCAGAGGGTCATTTTGTAATAGATACAGGAAGAATTCTCACTTGGCTTGTCTACAGTTCTTTTAGTTGCTTAGAGAAGACTACAGTAGCTTGCCTGCGAAGGGAACAATGTAGAAATTTGGAGAGGGAGCCCCCACTGAGGAAAGGTCTAATCCTAAAGTGCCTCAGTAGGAGAGTTGGGAGACAGACATTTTTCCATTCTTCCCCTTTTTCCTCTCTGATGATTAAAGATCATCAGCTGCTACTCATTGTGAGCAAAGCTTTAAGAATTTTTCTCACAGATACTAGAGACATGAGTAGTTCTGCAGGCATACTGAAATCAGGACTCAGCTTCCTGCACAGTCAGGCTTTGAATCAGATCTCACAGAGTGGCAGATCTTGAAGCTCTCTGGGAGGCTAGAAGAGTCTCAAAGCATTTACAGGAGCAAACTAACTTGAGAAGGCTTCAGGCACTGCAAGCAATGTGGAGGAAAGTACCCTTTGAAAATAGTAGAATCTGGTCATCAAAACTCAAAAGAGGTTTTCAGGAACCACTGCCTTTTCTGAGAAGAAAACCACAAAGCTGGAACTATGAATCCACAGCCAACCCCCAAGCTATGAATAAAGGCGAAGTGTCTTTGAAGTCCAAACACAGTAAGCCTGGGACAAGTAGTTGGGAGCAGAAATGGTCCTACAAGACAGGACACCAACTGCTTGAAGAGCAGGAATGGGGAAGAAATCAACAATTTCACAAGCAGTGGTAGAAGTCAAATCTACTTTGTGACATGTCCATGTGAAGCTCAGTTTATCAGCCCTTCCCCTAGTAGGGCCCCAGCAGAGACCACCTGTTCTGTGTGACACCCAGTTTTCCTAAAATTCATAGGAACTTGGTATGTTGGTGGCTTCTCTTTCCAATTCCAGCTGAAATTGGACAATTCCTTGGGGCAACAGGGCACATAGTATGACCACATATATGGGTTGTTTCCCTTTTGTATTGGGAGGAAATGGCTGCAGAGCATTTCTGTGGTGGAAAGTGCCCCTTCTGTAGGCATGATCTCCAAAAAAAATCACTTCCAAAGAGAAAAAGGTGACTGCCCTGTGACAATGAGTGTATCTGTCAGTGCTGTTTCACTTTGAGGCAGTCAGTAATTCATCTCAAAGGTCTTGTTTGCGCTTGATGCTGCCTTAGAAACCCTGAGTCACTCTTTACCCGAATTCACCCTAGTACATCTGTTTACTCTGTGGTTGTATGATGACTGGGAAAGTCCTCAAGTATAAAGTAAGTTGAAACTGACGCCTTCTTAAAAATATACTGCTGCTGTTGTTATGAGAAAGCAGACTGGATGTCACGTTTCTTGATAAAACACATTTATGTGTCAGTCCCAACATTTCCCAGGTACTGAGATGCAGCTTAGTTTTGCTGTTGGCTTGTGCTCAGGATCTCCTGACCTGGGATCTCATGGTTTTTGATCTCCAGGAAGGCCATCACAGATTTAAACCTCCAAGATATTAAGCACAAATTACATTTATGTCAAAAAGAAACATCTCAGGCTACCCCCTCAATCTCTGTCCTGGAGATGGTTATAGGTATCAGTGTGGAAAAACCAAATGATTGATTTTCTTCCCTATCTTCAACTTTGAAGCATGTGTGGGGTCATGCTTGGCTCAGCTCTGGCCTGCATTTACTTCTGTCTGTATGCATGTCTGTGTCACTTATATCTCCCTGTCTTTGCTGAGGGTTAGAACTGTGTACATAGGTAGTTGCTGAGGTCACTTGGAAAGTGCACTTATATTTATTCTGCAGTAACTTGCTCCTGAATTTAAGCTCTGAAGGGCACCAAGCAATTGTGCTTATCAGTGAAGCCTTGGTGCTCGCCTCTTTCCTAAGTTATCTTCATCACTGGCAGTCCTGAGGGCTTAAAATCAGACAATTGTTTGAGTATTCTTTAAGCTCTGACTACTTAAACAATGAAACCTCTGAATGCTGGAGGAGAAAAATGTAACTCCCTGTTATGACACTTTCCTGCTGGCAGCCATGTATCAGTAGCTTTTTAGTAGCTTTTGATGAGCATCTTAATGGGGCCTATCAGTCTGACTGCATTTATAGTTTCCCCCTTTTACCCAAGGGATCACAAATCCTGTCGTGACAGAGAACTTGAGAAAGGTTTAGCAGAATGAGTTTTGGACTTCCTATGTCTTCTGCCTTTGCTTTCTATTGGTAGGCAATTCACTGCTGTCGTACTTGGTCCAGGAGACATGGAGTAAAAATTAAGATAAAGGAGAGAAACTCGAAAAAGCAGTGTATGAGCCATTGTCCTCAGAAATTTGGGACTGTATAAAGTTTGATCAATTCTTGGTCATGTAATTTACTTTCCTCTAACAAAGGATGCAACATCGAGAGTCTAGCCTTTGCTTTGCTCCTGTTTCAAAGTTAACAGTAAAGAAAAAAAGTTATCTTTGAACATCTTGTGTCTGAGGAACTCAAAGAAGCATAAATTGAGAGATTTAGGCATTTTTTTCAACCACTTGTCCCAAAAGCTGTTTCAGCTGTAAAGCCCATCCATCATTTGGCTACTGATGCCAGTGCCACTGCCAGAGAAAGATCAATCAGGCTGGATTATCAAAGTCAAAGCCAGAGACAGTGCTTGTGGGGAGTGGTTGACAAAGTCTCATGTCTTAATTCCTCATTGCATAGGAAATGAAAAGGGAATTGTGCATGTGGGGTGGGGATGCCCTGTTTCTCATTATCTGAAGGAATGGTCTTGAAAGAGAGGGGCTGGAGCCCCTGTGTGGAAGATAAATCATATTCATGCTGTGTGTTTCCCTGTTTTTGTCTTCCAGTGCTCTATTCTGGGAGCTGGAGTCTGGGGGCTTTGCGTGTGACCTCCTGTATATGGCCAGTGCTAAGGGTGGGTTGTTTATTTGTGATGGGAAAGATCCAGGGATGGAGAAATGGAAAAACCAGGCTCCAAAACTGGAGTGAAAACTTTTTGCTTGCAAGTGGTTGGCCACTGTTACTTCAGAGGCATAAAGGCAGGCCCAGATCTCCCTCCACATCCAGCAGTGTTGCTGTGCTCCCACTGCTGTTTGAACTGCTGGTCTTCAAGAACCGTCACAGCAGAGATGTCACCAAGACTGACAGATTAACTGTGCCACAGGGAATGGATGTGACTGATGGCATCTGTCCATGCCAGTGGTTGGGATCCCTTCCTGTGGGAGCAGTTGGCTCTGGCAGCTCAGTAAGGGGTGCAGTGGGCTTGGGAGCTGCAGCTTTGGTACAGCAGGAATGTATGTTAAGTGTCTTTGGGGCATGCATGTGAGCAGAAGGCAGTGATTTGCACTGGTCTGTGAGATGTATCATGGTCTAATTCAGTTACCAGCCCTGTCTCTTGGCTTGGTTCAGGACATAAAGCAGCTGAGAAGCCTTTTTATTTTCTTTTCCACTGGAACGTGGGGCTTTTTGATAGATATATGTGTCACAAAAGCAGTTATTTCTATCAGCACATCTCAGGGCCTTGGGAGGTGTGTGAACACAGGAGCCTAAGGAAAACACCTAGGTTTTGCCAACCAAACCTCAGCTTTTCCTGCACTTCTACCCCCAAGGTGGGATTTCTTGGGGAGGCTGCACATATAATCCACTTGGATTTGAATTTTTAAAAAAACTTATGTGGGAACCAAAGCCTCCTTCAGAAAAATACTGATAAATCTCTTCCAGTTTCATGAAACACTTCTTGGAAGGCAAAAAGCAATTCCCAATCTCCCTTCCTGTGGATAAACAAGACTGAGCAGTGGATGTGCAAGATGAAGCTTGATGGTGGTGAAGGGCCCCACTTGCCCTGGGTCTCATGGGCACAGAATTTAGTTGGCAAGTCATCATACTCCCACCTGCGCCTGCAGTGAACCAGGAACGGCGCTGATAACATGTTCCAGCAACAGCTCAGTAAGGTCTGAACAAGAAAATACAGGTATTTGCTAAAATTTGGGGTGCTAAATCTGTCTTCAAGGAGGAAATTTGTGGAAAATCTATGGAAAATCATGGAATTATCATTTCTGCCCATGGGTGAAGGTTCAACACCAAGTTAATTAAGTGGGTATGTCAATTTGAATAAAATAATGGCACAGTTCAAAATACAGATGGATAACTTACAAAAAATGCACAGCTGCAGCTGTGTGATCTAGTAGTGCCAAAAGTTGTTGAGGGTCTCTGTTAGCAAACCCTAAGAAGCGGAGACAAAAGGCACAACTGCAGTGCAGGTAACATACTCTGTCCCTGCTGAATAACTTCATCACTGGCTAATTTGCCCCACATCAGATTTGATTAAAGTCTCTCAAACTTCATTAAAATTGAAAGAATGGTGCTATTAATTTTTATGGCTGCTGATTACAGTAGGCGTGTTGTTATTAGATAGTTCAGCAGTTAGGTCAAGCTGCGGTGGTGTTATAATGAGAGAGGGAGATGTTCTGCACAGAGAAAAGTGAGCTGGGTTCTGCTCTGTGGTGACTCCTCCACTCCAGTGGATATAGCAGGAGTAGTTTGATTCGCATTGCCTTGTCACGTCACAGTGAGTGACTTCCATAATTGCTTCTAGTGTTGGCTATCTTGGCTGAGAGGCTGAAGACTGGATGCACCATGGGAAATGAGCTCTGGACTCTCTAACAGAGTTCAAAGGTCAGGGAACTTAGCCAGCAGTAGAGGGGGGAGCTATTATCTGTGGGCAGACAGCTGACACCAAGCTGCAAGGCTGCTTATTGCAGTGTGTTTCACTGTAATTTAGAATCTGAGCGTAGTCTTTATGATATTAAAAAAAAAAAAAATCTGAGAGAAAGCAACAGTATCAGAGTCTTTAAATAAAACATTGCAAGAAATCTAATGAGCAGCTTTCCAGAGCTGCGTGTCTGGGTATTGCTCTGGGTGGAAAGTGGCTTTTTCTAATATTAGCTCTCGGCTTAGGCCCCAGTAATGACACCATGAAGACTGGAATATCTGTGCTGCCTCTGGCCAAAGGCTCACGTTAACCCAGTACCCTGTCCCTGACTGTGACCAGTAACATGTACCTGTAAGAGGAACTATTTGTAGTGAATCCTTCCTCTGGCATAAACTCTGTCCCTTTGTCCCATCTTCTGTCATCAGTATCATGATGATCCTGGTAGACCCAGTAGTTGTAGTGGTTCTAAGTTTTTTGGGGGTTTGTTTTAGATTGATAATTTGTTCTTGTTTTGTGAAGTGTTTTTGGTAAGAACTGCTGAACACTTGTGCTTTAATCACATTTCTGACTACAGACCTTGGCCATCTCCCCATACTTTCTCTTTTCTGAGTTGAGGCCTACTTCTACATGGAGACAGAAGCTCTGCAGAAGCAAAGTCATTCTTCTTCCCCCTGTGTTGAGTATTCCTTCTAAGAGGCGATGGTGACAAACCCCTTCCCTCCTCTGGAATCATGACTTAAATGCATAACAGGGTTATTTATTTTTTCTTGCTGGCTTTTAAAATTAAAAGATTTACCTTCCATTTCTTTAGACTTTCAGTAACACTTTCTGAGATCCTGCCTGTCTTTGAGACCATTCCCGAGCTATGAGCTGGCATTTTTCAAGCACTGTCTGCTGCATCCCCAAGCAAAATGGCAGGTAGTCTGCAAGTGCAGAAGGAAGCACAGTGCAGTTCTCCAAGTGGAGAGCTGCAGTTGCAGGTACACATTACTGATTTTATACTTTGCCACTGTATGCTGATTTTATACTTTGCCAGCCTTGCTGTTGCCAATGTGCTCTCTAAGCATGGCCAGTGTCCCTCTGGTGTACATCTCCATGGAAGTGACCTGACTGTAGTCAGCAAACAAGTAGAGCACAAACAAATTCTTCATCATATTTGAGAACTCTCTGAATTACTGGTTGGTTTATGTAGATGCTGTAGTAGAAAGAGAGGGGACAGACTGGTTTACAAGGGTTTCAATCTCCTGCAACCTCCTGTGTGCCACCAGCCAAGTATCAGATGTGGGTGCGTTTCAGTAACACCAATGTAAAGTGTCCCTGGGGTTATTCTGTGTACATCCCCTGCTCGTTTTGTCATTGTGAAATTCCCTAAAACTGTTTTTTCCTAAACTTAAGCTGTGCAGATGAAATCCCCCTCTGATACACTTTTATTCCTTTTTGTGGGTGTTATTTTCTTGCTGAGAAAATTAATTTGATAGTGAAATACTGTATTCCCACTTCTCAGCTCTCCCCCTCTGTGTCTGGACATCCCAGTCCCATTTTATATTATGTTTTATTATAAAGCTCTTTCTGGTGGCTGGGATAGGTGTTGTACAACATGTGTATCCATAGGCGTGTGCTACCTATAGACTATCCAGCTTCTTCCACTTCATGGAGAACAGGTGAATTTCTACCTGATGTAGGTACCTGAATTCTACCAGAATTTCTACCTTAACTAGAGCTGGATTAAGGAGTGGATTTCTAGTTCTTGCTTTTATTTATCTGAATTGCTTGTACCAAAGTACAAGCCCTCTTCCTGCTATTGGAAATTTCCACTGACTCTACTCATAGAGGGCTTCAGGATTTGACTTTATCTATTCAAACCAGCCTTGCTGGATGGGGCATTTCTATCTGATTTTGTTCAATAACGGAGATAAATTAGTAACTCTGAACTCTCCCCTCCAGAAAGCACGCTCTGACATGGCAAACCACACATCATGTGAAGGACATATTTTAGGTCTATCATTTGTTATTTCTCTTCTCTAGAGAGGTGAGCTACCCTTTCTCAGAAAATAAAAAATGACACAAGTGTAAATATAAATTAATTAATTTAAATACATAGGTAATATCTGTAGAATTAAAAGGATCGAAAACTTCAATCAGGGGATGTCAGCAGCACATCCCAGCCTTACCCAGGAGGGAGAAAAGCAGTGTTTAGATGACTGTTGTGTTTTGCTTCATCAGGGAAAGAGGAGTGGTATGAAAGGGAGGGCAGAACAGCTTTTATATTTGGACATGGGCAGGGAGGAATAACATGCTGTAAATACTGCAACGGACACATATATGGCAGTAAATGCAGTCAGGTGATTCAAGGGTGTTGCACATAAGTCTGTCAGGTACTTAGGTGAGAGCCCATCAGGAAACAATTATGGCTGATAAGGGGAGCTGGTAAGGAGGCTAGCACTTTCTGTGACCATGAAAGTTTTTAATGATTAATCCATTATGGAAAGCTGGAAGCACATTCTCCCCTTTCTTCAGAGTCAGACCCGGCTGCTCTCCCTGCATCATTAACTTGAGGGCTGCCCTGCTGGTTCTGCACTGCTGCTTGTAAACCTGCTTTAATTTAGGGTAGCCACTAGGATGTGAATGGGGGAACCAGTTGCTTCTGAGATAGGTGCAAAAGCACTGTATCTGCCCAGGAGCCTGGATCTCCTGGAGTTATCCATACTGCTCCTGGGGAAACTGAGGGAGATTGCTGTCCTTCATGTATTGCAAATGTAGCTCAACCCTGACAAAAGACTCACATGTGGATGGGTGGCAGAAATCTATGTGGCTTGAAAATGGGTTTGGGGAAAAGCCACAAGAGGGAGGAGACGAAATTTGTGCTTTGTTTGCATATGTGTAGCAGTGTATGGGTCAGGTGCTTCAGGACAACCACACCAACACACAGTGCAGCTTTTCAGGACCTGGCTATGGACACTGACTTTAGACATAATCTTTCTAATCCCTGATGAGAACAGAAGATATCAATGAAAAAATTCTTGCCAATGTGATACTGAATTAAGAGTTTGTGGGTATCCCCCTGCTGCAGCATCTACAGCAAGATATATCCCTAATATCTTGCCTTGCTTGTGGTGCATGCTCTATCTTCCTAGCTCACACAAGAGAGTCAATACCATCAAAACTTTTTTTCCTCAGAACTGGGAGAAGTGATCCAGACTACCAGGATCCTGTCTTCTCCATCTCTTTGGTTCTGTTTACAAGGTACTGTGAGTGCAGGCTTGCACCTTGTGACAATGCAATGGGCAGATGAAGAGGCCACATGCCCTATTAGGAGTCTATAATTGTGCTCAGGATAAATGAAATGAGATTTGTATGTTCTGGCTCTGTATATTCTTAGGGTTGCCCAAAGAGAGGTGAGGATGTGGACCACAGAGCAAGCTGGCCTTGTCTTTAGTTGTGCAAGCCCTTTTCAGTGTAACATGGGAGAAAAGCTGTCTTTTACATGATGGCTGTTTCTTCTGTCTGCAGTTGTTAACAGTGAGGGCAGAGCTGAGCCCAGAGCTTGGCAGGCACCAAACTAGAGGTCTCCACATTCATTCCATGTTGGGAACTGGCCTGAAATATTAAGACAACAGTAGTGTTAAATATAGACAGTGGGAATGGTGCCGAAGCATTAGTCTGCTTCTTGAGTAGACTTTCTTTTGCAGCCTTGTTGTACAGCTGTTATTATAGTGTTTCCTAATTGATTTTAGTTGATTAATGCCAGCTAATTAATTTTTATTAATTAAGTTTCATTTAGAGAGTTAGGCACAGGTGTAAGCCTCTGCACAGTCCAACTGCAATCAGCAGTAATTTTTCCTGCTTAGAATTACTCCTGGTTTGATGAGGTGCTGCTATCCCTGTGGGCCAGCTATGCTGGACCCAGGTGTGCCCACCACCAGTGGGAGTGGGACAAATCCACAGACTGTTGCTGGGACTGTCCACAGACTGCAGGTAACTCCTGTGTCAGTCTGTCTTGCTGTACATGTTGGATAACCTTGGCCAAAATACAGATTCCATCATCATTTCTGAGAAAATGACATCATTAATACATCACCTGTAATTGATAGGCTGTGGCCCTGATTCAGCAAGACACTTAAGTCCATGGCAAGTATCCATCATGCAGTCTGGTACTTTGATGGGTTGCCTTTTTTTTTTTTTTTTTTAAGAGCCTACTTTTGCCTTTAAAATCAGATTTGTGCTAAGCTGAGGCTTCTGTGCCTACAAAGAGCATCAGCTGTGGCCTGACCACAAGGTGCTCACAGTATAAATAGGATCTCAGAGCCATCATGCAGAGAGCAGAAAGCTAATGGAAGCCAAGAAAAGAGAGAAACAGCTATTGGATGGTTCATTTGGCCTCTTGTGGCCCTCCTTTTCTTCACAGAAGGTCAGTGCAGAGATCACAGATTATGGAGTGGAAGGTGTAAGTTCGGTTAAATTGCTTTTGGATGTCCGTAGTGGTAGATGAGCACTATGTAGGTGTCTAGGGGTAAGGGCAGAGACAGCACTTGCTTATGAATGGGCAGAAAAGGGGATGGTCATTCCTTGGGATAGGTACAGGGGGGAATTAGAACCTCTGACTTGTGCTCCATGCATCATGTAAATAAATCCTTATAAGGCCGTATTAGAATTTCTTTTTCTTAAAGGTTTTTACTTTTCAAAATCTGTAGTTTTCTTTTTTAAACTTTATTCTGCTTTTATTTGAAGAATGCATTAGGAACAGTTGTGAAGTAACTGTTCATTAGACTGGTAGCTGAGCTTTGTTTATTTTTAATTCTGTTCAGCTTGGATAGCTTTTAATCAGTTTAATACTTATTCTCTCATTTTGCTAATTGAAATTTATTACATTGAATTGTTTATTTTACAGAGATTCATTTCCTATCACCTCCTGTAATGACTTCTAGAAAGCTGAGGAAATGGAAGCAGAGAGTTTCAAACCACCTTGAGAACATCTTGTAGCAACAGCCTTGCCTGTTGCAGCCAGTGGTAGGAGGGCTGTGATCCTCTAGCTACTGAGATATTTTGAGAAACTGTCTCTAAACTGTATTTAAGCACTGCAGACCAATTAAGTAAGTACTCAAGCAGAATCTTTAAAGCACACGACCAGTCTTGCCCTTGCTTGACAAACAGGGAATTGAGTTCCTGCCCTTTGGCTCGGGGAATGGCTGGAGCCGTTTGCCTGCCAGGAAGCATTGCTGTAGGCATATAGGAAGTAGGGAGAGCCAGAGCTTCAGGTGTTGAGCTGGTATCACCTGGAATCATTTAGGTGACTTGGTGAGAAGTTGTGTGATTCCATCAGTGGAACTCAGCAATAGTTTGAGGTTTGTTTCTTATTGCATTGACAAGGGAAGAAGTGAACAACTGTGGGGACTCCTATAGGTCACCTCCCCATGTGTAGGCAGCCATGTCTCACTGTGGTCTCTGTCTCTGTAGTAGGCTGCAGGGAGGCAGAAACTTCTCTAAGTAACCGAGATTTCAGCAGAGCAGTACCAAGGCATGGTGGCTGAAGGGTGATGAACCTCATACAGAGCATTGGTTTTGGACCACAGCTATGAAGTCAGAGCTTGATCACATGTCCTCCTTTCACATGACTTCTTTTATGTGACCTGCTTTGATCAGGGTCTGATCCTGACTCGAGAGGAGTAGAGAAGAGTAATTTTTGCCCAACTGCCATAGACCTTCAAGCCCTGGCCTCTCTGCTGAGCCTCTTCCGGAGCTACAGTGCTGACAGCATGGCTGACAGCTGCAAATCCACTACTTCCTTCACACTGCCATCATCTCTGCTCAGCAGTCCAGTCTCCCTGGTTACATCAGTGCAAAGCTAGGACAGGCACAGCGCTATTTTGCTGTATGTTCATTGATCCTGGCTTGGCACTCAGTGATTAACGTGACAAAAAGCTGTTTGCAAAGTCATTGCAATTAAATTTTCTAATTGTCCTGGTTTTTAGAGGAGCTGAGTGTCTGGCATGTAAGTGGGTCACAAAAGTAGTCTGTTTAGCACTGTTCCTTGTTTAAAGGCAAAGTGGACTATTGCAGCTCCACAGGTGAGATCAATGAGATCCTTGGTGGGAGTGGTCCAGGCAAACTCTCAATAAACACCTAATCTTTGTGACAAGTTAGTGACCATATTGTATTCCTGTAGCAGGATGCAGCTGCTGAAAATCTCTGAAATGGCAGAGATAATTTGTTCCCCAAATCAGTTGTTTTAGGGTACTAGCTAAACTCAGTAAGTCAGGAAGCAGTGGGATGTTTCTGTACCCCTACAACGCAATAGTCTGCATGTGCTGCTAAAAAGACACCTGCAGCTCTGGTGGCTTGTTCACCTAGGCATGGCTTGTCTTCAGTGCCATTCAAGGATGGGACTTGGAGACTTCAAGCAACTTGCCTTCTGCTCTCAGCCACAACAGCCAATTGCTGTGCTTGAAAGGACTAGAGAAAGTGTGAGGTAGTAGGAGCTGGAGACAGAGCATCTTTGGAACAGTTTTACCAGAGTTCATCTTGAGCCACTTTATGTTTCCAGTGCAACCCCGGACTATGCTCACATGGAAACTACTCCCTGTCCAGCTTTCCACTGCTATAACACAAAGAAGAGAGATCTCGGTAACAAACACTGCCTCCTATTCCAGGAAACCATTTTATCTGGTGACACTGACTGTTGTAAGGGTTAGTGTACATCATAGGGCTAAAGCAGAGCTCACAGCCTCTTCAGCTTTGTAGAGCTGGGGAGTCTCCCTTTAGCATGCATAAAGCCAAACTGAAAAATCAAAAACCATCCTGTGCTGGGGCCAGCTGTTCTTGCTGCACCCTGTCACCCCACTGCTTCACACCACCAGTCAGAGCTGGCACAGCCGGACACTCTCAGTTCCTCTCTTGTGAGAAGGCTCTAAGGTGGTTTTGCAGATGATTGAGCACGTCCCTGGGAGACGTGGACATTTTACTCCTAACTGGAGCTGTTGGCTGAGTTGAAACCAAGTGATTCAGAGTATGGAAAGTGATTCGGGGTCCGGCTCTGGGAGAAGCTCCTTGAACTCTAAATTCAGCTGAATCCATTGGCATCACTTTGGCTTGAGACTCATGTCTTTTTGTCTCCACTGGTTTATCTCGTGAAGCACTCAGACACGTGCCAATGTATCCTGGGATAGAAGGTTTAAATATGTCCTGATACCTTGGTTTCTGTGATTTCAGTGGCCTTTGGGGTCAGGCACCTTATAGTGGTGGGTGGGGAGATCCCTCCAGTGCTTAAAACAAGTCTGGAAATACACCTTAGTTGATGACTGGATTGAGAAGCTGAAATCAATCTCCTCCTGCTTTTTATTTATCCATGCTGAACTGCCAAAGCGTTAAAGAAAAGGGACTCTCTGTGGGCTATGGGAGGTTAGTCCACCGGGATGTCTGGACAGTAGTGGAGGGAATAAACCTGAAGGGCTAAGATCCTCATGTCACAGCTGGTGATGGTTCATGTTGATCTTGCTGAGAGTTTGGTTCTGTGTGCTGGAGAACAAGTGATTGTATCATAGCTAGCACCAGCTGTCATGAAGTTGTAAACTCAAAACTAGAAAAGCATCACAGAAAGTATTTTTCATCTCTAAGCACGTTGTGTGATACAGTGTGGAGGCACAAACCAAGACTGGACAGGAGGGTCTGATTCTGTAGTAAAGAAGAAATGCTCTGTCTTTGACCCTGGCAGCCTTCAAAGCTTTCACAGTGCTGGAATTTGCCTTAAAATGGGGAAAAATATTATTTCCCTGGATTAATATTTCTGCTGACTTGGTTCAGCATACCTAGAATTCAGAATTTGGTCAGGAAGTTAGAAGAGCCTGGCATGGCTGAACATGATATCATACATTTGTAGTGTTCATGAGCAAATCCTCTTGTGAATGTATGGAAAATGTGTATCATTATTTCAATTCCTAGTACTGGAAATAATGCAAATAAATGACCATGAGTCAGAAGAAGGTGAATTACTGTAAGGTAGCTCTACTGCCAGTCATTTAAGAGCATGGACATGACATGGGCAATGATTTGGCTAATTAGTGCAGACCTTTGAGCATTGAAATCCAGGATTTTCATAGAAGCCTAGCAGAATTTGGTGCCTAAGTCCTGATGCTATCTGTGGGAGGTAGATACCTACTTCCTTCAAATGCTCAGCTTAGCAGAATACTCAAGGTATTCTATTCAGATGTTAAGGGATCAGCATTTTCCCTGGCTGCTTGGTCAGCATGTTCCTACCAAGAGGGACAGAATGCCTCTAGATAGAGACCTGCAGTCTGAACCAGCCCTTTTTAATGCCTGCTTTGTCCCTCCTCTCATGCTGGAGCCTAGCAGGAGGACCTCAGATGCTCACTTGTGGGTGTGTGCAGGCAGAGCCCTCTGGCCCAAGAACAGTGAAGTGTGATCTAACGATGGCTGCTCTGTCTCCTAGTCCCTCTCAGCACTGTTTGGAGAGGACATCTAAGTGTATGAGCAATGGCACTGCCAGCATAAAATGTGAGTGAGCAGACAGTCCCATGTGAGAGATCAGACAGGATTAGGATAGTTTCTGTTTGCTCCACAGATGTGCAAAGTGACTTCTGTTTATCCAGAAGAGAAGTTGCGAATTTCTTAAAGGTGAGCTGCATGTTGACACCAATGATCTGTCCTCAGCTGCAGCAGCTGCTGTAAATCTTTGCACCATGTTGATTTCCACCTCCCGTCCCCTTTCTTTTCTGCTGTGGATGTCAGCTAGGCAAGAGTTAAACACAGCCATGGAGCTGTTGGTTCACCTTTGAAAGCCATGTACTTCTGATCTTGTAAAGGATCCTGTTTTCTTGCTGGCAGCACAGCCAGCTCCAATTAGAATACAAGGACTGAAACGAGACCTGGAGTCAGTCTGTCCCCTGCTGTGGAGGTGGCACTGTTTCTGCTTTTGTGGTAACTAGAGCAGTTTCAGTGCCAGTCACCTCTCTGAATACAGCCTTGCAAAGACATGTGCAAAGTCATTGATTTTTCTTTAGCACCAGTGTGTTTTCTCTCTGAGATTGTGGAGCTGGCAGGACAGCCCTGCCCGCAGAGGATTTGCTTACATTTGGACTCCAGCCAGGCAAGACTAGAATCCTAAGTGCTCACTGCTTTTATGGCTCATCTAGAACAGCAAAGCTTGGTGCCTTCTCTTCTGGTTCATATTCTCCACACAGGGATGGTCCAGGGAACTGTTCGCTGATTTTTCTAGTAAATGGGTTTATCCCCAGGAGGCAAAGGAGAAGTGTCTTCATCAAGTAAGTGGGATGGTCATGTCTTGAAGGACCAGCAAAGGCTGTTGCTTGTCAGCGTTGACACACAAGCATCAGATGCAGGGGTGTTGCCTGGGATGCTACTCTCTCTGTCTCTGAAGTACCTTCATGTGATGGGTCAGAAATTAAGGCAAGTGACATGAAACCACAGTGGAAGTAAGCAGCAGGTTTGGGGACTTGATCATGTTCCTAATTGTGTTGCAATGCTTTTTCATGCTGCTTCTGTTCTCGGGGCTTTTCAGGCCAGTAGAAATGTTTGTGTAGGTGATAACCATTGGTGAGACCCTGTATGATGGACCTTGAAACCATGTACAAATCTAGCATCCTTATACATTAAATTATGCATTATACTGTAGGTGAACCAACTCTAGAGGCTGACAGAGGGTGCCAGGAAGTGAGTGTTCAGAGAGTAATATCAGTCTGACCTAAGATACCTGCCCTAGTCACAGGCCAGCCTACTGAAGTCCTGTGGTGTGTTTCATGGGAGGTGATCCAGTGAGTCTTCCAAAACCAAAACTCGTAGTTGTGATCAGGGAATGAAGCCCAGGTTGCCCCCATCTTCCTGACTCTGCTTGTTTCTCAGTGAGAAACCTGTATCTAGTTATGCCATAAAGAGGATTTTGCTTTCATTGACCCACTTTTGACCCTCCAAATACTGTTACAGTGTACTAGGTCTCTGAAAAGGCACATCAGACTCTCTGGGGAGAGATTAATCTTCATTACAGTTCTTGCATTCGTCTGGTGCTCTTTGTTAGTTTCTCATTAACATTCTGGCAGATTGGAGTTGCCAACTGGGAGGAAGTAACATTCACACAGAACATTGTTAGGAAAATATAGTGCTTTCATAAGGCACAGTCTCAGGGCACTGGCCATTGCAGACATGTTGGTAGTGGCAAATGGCAGCCATGGATAGCATGGCATGGGCAGCAGGTCATGTTAAACAGTACTGGATTTGTTCCCCTCTTTGCTTATTCCAGCATCTCCCTTGATTATTTTATCTGCATGTTGTTTCAAGCCTCTGGAGTCTCCAAGTTCTGTTTCTGTTGAGTTCCCACTGCCTCCTGTTGCACAATAGTCACTGCTGCATTGAAAGGATGCAGTTATAATACTGGGGATTAATTAAGGTACAAGCCAAGTTTCCAAAGTCCTGCTAATCAGAACACATCCATGTGGTTTTTCACTCAGAATGAGAGGACTCTAGCAGAGGCCTTATGGATATTTTACCAATGTAAGGAGCAAGTGTTGGTCTTCCCAAAGATTTCAGCTGATGTTTATCAAAAGAAAGGTTGCCATCAAGAAATCACATTGTTTTGCTTCTCTGTCATCTCCCTGTGGTATCTAAATCAGGATAATGGCTTCAGTTAGTTTTCTCCTTCTATAGGATATCATGACAATTTGCTTGACAGTTGGCTAGGATGTGGTCCTGCTTTGAGAACAACACTGCTAAAAAGGAGTAGTGATCGATGTTTGGTGGGAGTCCAGCCACAGCTCACAGAGAGCTTCTGCTCTGCCAACTTGCCAGGAGTTAGTGGATAAGTCAAGAGGGTAGGTCCCCTAGCACATTGCTGTAGTCACCTGGAAGCAGCGTTACAAATGCAGAAGTGCAGCCTCCTTTTCTCTCACAGCTACTTCAGGATCCCACAAATCATCATCTGGAAGTGATTAATTTCTTTACAAGTGCTGCAACATATCAGGGTTACAGCAATCTGTTGCAGTGTTGAGTTTCATTGAAAGCCTAAGGATCAAGGGATTGTATCTTTTCAAAAGCACATTGCAGTTGCTGAAAGAACCCGCTTAATGCAGTCCTTGAAGGTTCTGAAATTCAGAGGGAAATAAGGAGAAGCAAAACCATTTAAAAAGCCTCACACTATTGCTTTTAGATTTCTTGCTTATGCATTTGGAATGTTTGAGATTGTTAGATTGCTTGGCGAAGCTACTCTGTGAATTAGTGAATGAGCTGCAATTGTCAGTGGCTGGCTAGATCAGGAAACTCCTGATAGATCTGACTCACAGGGTGGCCTTGGGATGGCCTAGGGTGGTCCAGTCCCTTCGAATGGACCAGAAAAGACCAACTCATATGACACCTATGGTATCAGGCAAATCTGCAAGACAGAGCCAAGGCCCTGTGAGGATAGAAGGTGTGAGCTGTGTATGGCTCTGTGCACAGGCAAGTGCTTGAGATTGGGACCTTTTTATTCTGAGCAGCAAAGGTAGTGGTCAACACTCCAGGCTAAATAGTCAAAACACAAGGCTGTTTTCACTTGGGCACCAGAACATATAAGCTATAGGATGCCTGTGGACTTCATTTATGTGCTTGGAATGAGGAAAGTCATAAAAATACAGACACTCCCTTCCCAGAGTACTTGTAGTTTGAAACATGTAACATCTCAACAGTTGTTAGACTTGGGTAATGCAGGAGAGATGGGGAGGAATCACATGTGGTACTTTAAAGGGGTCTCACTGGTGAGAATTTCTGTCTGGTGGAAAAAGAACCTGGAAAGCTGGTAAGAAGCAGGTTGTGAGAGAAATGGTCAGCTGGCCTGAGGAAGCTCAAAAATGCAAGAAGTGCCTGTGTAAGTAATGGATCTATTGCCTGTGAGGGAACATGGATGGAACCTAATCCAGTTTCAAGCTATTTCCTGCTTTCTTCAGATACTTGCCCCAGGATTTTGTAGTTGCTTTGTAAGTGCAGGTACGTGGGACTTTTCAGGGTGTGCAAACATAGTCTTTAAATCTGTTGCTTGGATTCAAAGTTTCGGTGTTTAGACACATCAGCTGTGTGGTATGTTCCTAATCTCCAAGTGGATGGGGGTAGTTTGGGTGATCAGGTTGAAGAGGTAAATACTCACCATTACATATTTCAATGTTACTTTGAACAAAGGGCTGAAAAATGTGATTTATTGTCATGGCAAACATTGCTGCCAGGGAACATATTTGCTAGATAGTTGGTGAAAGCTGGATCTGAAGGGATGTGAACTCACTCCAAGGTAATTTTATTTGCACAATTGAAATACAAGATTGCAAATAATTTTGCTTTCTACTCTCTAAGCCCCCCTGAAAGCTGAGCTCTAACCAAGCAAAAGGAGACTCTTTCCAGACTCAAATGAAACTTAACCTCTATCTTAGCATAAGATAAAGGAACAGGTATCAAACTCTGATCGGAAAGACAGATTTTGACTATGGAAAACTGAGTTTTTCCAGTGGTAGAGTGGTGTCCAGGACTCCATGGTAGTTAGAAACACTGCTGCAGTGCTTGGTGCGAATTTTTGGGGACCTCTGATCAATTGTGTTTTCTATAGTGCTGTGCTGGTTCCCCCCTTTCCTGGGGATGGAGGGTGTGTTTGACAGATCACCAGCTGGGCTGTTTCATGGGGAATGGTGCCTGGTGAGAGGCAGACAATGGGAGGCAAGGCACAGTTGCCACAAAACATCCCAGCCATTTTTCTATATGTAAATAGTTTTTGTAGGGCAAAACTGACCTTTTCTTTCATAAACCAATGTAGTATAAAAAAGGTCCCATTCATACTTTTCCTATTGGAGCCTACTGCCATTGGAAACTTTGGATCATGCCTACCTGTTAGTGGCACTGTATTAATTGCTGCAGGATCCTAAGCCATTGATCATCAAATGTAGCCAAACTTAGTCATTGCAGGTATTTTCCTGTTAAAAGAAAGCCTTCCCCCTAATTAGACTAATAGTCTCAATGCTAAAAAAAGATACAAAATTCCCTCAATGAAGAGGAATACACAGCTGGAAGGGGTAGAAATAACACTGGAAAAGGAGATGCTGCAAGAAGGGCTTGTCAGGTAGGAGTTGTTGGAACGCTGGATACATGTATGGAAAGTAGGGAGCTGCTAAATCTCCCAGATGAAGATTAGGTGAAAGCAGCGGGTGTCAGAAATGTCTAGACAAGGTGGAAAACTTATTACAAGTATTGGGGAGAAAAAAAAAAAAAGGGAGAATAAAGAAGAGAAATCTAGAGCCAGCAGATCACATGATTATACACTGCTCAAGGAAGACAGGCTGAGATTATATAATTCTCTTGGGAAACTCTACATGAAACAATTATATGTTCAAATTGGTGCACTATTTAAAAAAAAAAAAATTGAAAAAAGGGTTGAATGTTCAAAAAAGTGTGGAGGAGGGTAGTGAAGTGCTGAGCTGAAAATCTTTTTAAAAATCTTTACATGTACTGCATAGCGAGGGAGGAAGAGACAGCGGAGAAAAGGATGCATTTGACACATGTCAGAGGTATCAACAGATACAGTGACAATTTTAAGGAAATTAAATGGAAATTAAAGGGAAGCATTTTAGAGCAGAAATCCCAAAAGCACAGAGCATCAGAAAAGCTCAGCACTGTCTGTCAGCAGTGGGGGATCAGGTCCCTTCATCACTAGCATGCTAACCTCAGAGAGGACCAAACCTGCATCAGCTTGGAGACAGCTGGACCAGATCTGATGCACATCAAAAGGTGAGTCAGAGCACAGGAGAATTTCTAAGGCAAAACGGCTCCTTCCATCAGGCAAAAGCTCTTAAATCCCAGTATCATCTAGGCATGAAGAGAAAGGGACTCTTGGGTACTGATCTGTCAGTTTTGTAGCTTCTCTAATTTTTCACTTAACTGGTTGGAGGAGTTGGTAACAATGTTTTCGTAGAGTTTTCTCTACATTGCCCCATCCCTTTTGCTCTCCTGCTTCAATGAGTTGAGGAGCAGTTGGAGCCCCTGGCTTTGTTCCTCACCCTCACCTCAAGATGACTTTAAGGGTGTTAGGCTCTTTGCTGCTCTTCTCAACTGCCTGCTTATGGTGGACAGTGTGCCATCTGGAAGGCAGGGCACCACAAGGAAACGTGTTATGAAGCAGCTGGAACTGAGACTTTGCAAGCACAGATTGACATCCTTATTTCAGTTTGTTATGGTCTCGCAAGGTCTATATACACAGTGTTGTGTGTGCCCAGTGGTCTTTCACTAAAAATCACACAGCACTTGGCTGCCGTTACTTACCCATGACACTAAATGACATCTCTTTTCCCAGGGCCATGCTTTCTTTCATTTCTTTGCCTCTGATTTCATCTCATGTGTCTCATGGGTACTTTTGTTCTTCTCACTGAGAGAAGCAGGTGTGATGTGACTCCACTGTTACTTCTTTTGGGCTCCTCTGCCTGTATGATCCAGAAGATCAGGCAGTGCCTGAAGCCTGACACAGAGAGGACCCACAGAGATGCAAGAGAAAAATAAAGTTCTGTGTTTTCATTTCCTCGGGAACACATCTCAAAAAAAAAAGAAAATCCATGAGAGGGTGAGAGGATATTTGTCTTTCTGAGTTGAGGCTGCTAGTTATTAATTCTATAATTTCAATTTACTGGACAAATAAAAGAAGGAAGGGATGACTGTGTGGGATGCGAGTCATTGTCTCTTTATAGGGTTCTCCCCTTTCTGTCATGAATACATGAGACTGGCTACTGGATCTCAGGTCTCTGAGTTATGAGTCGGTCATGGATAATACATCTACAGGCTTCAGGTACAGCTTTGTGGGATCGTATAAGATCATGTCATTGGTGAAAGCAGTGTAAAAGATAATAAACATTTTCTCTTTTTGCCTTTGGAAAAAGGCTATACAAGGCCCGGACAATACAAAATTGGAAGGGAGTGGCTGATACACCAGAGTCATCCAGTTCAACAAGGGGAAGTCCTGTCCTTTTGGAGGAACAATACCAGCAACCAGCACAGGCTAAGAGCAGTTTTGCTGGAAAGCAGCTGTGCAGAAGGAGGACTGGGGGGTCCTGGTGGACATCAAGTTGAACATGAGCCAGCAAAAAATCCTCATATCAGAGGTGGCAACTAGCACCCTGGGCTGCATCAGAGTGAGCGTTGCCAACAGTGGAGGAGGTGAGAAACATCCCTCTTCCTTTTCTGCTGAGGCCCTGCCTTTGGCACACTCAGAAGCAGAGAGCCAAGTGCTGTCACGCAGGGCAAACCCAGAGAGAGTTTCCGATCTCTTAAATCTGGGCACTGTTTTTGTTAGATGATTAACAAATGGAAGAGCAAAGCTGTAGCAAGATCTTTTCCATATGTCAGATCAGAACCTCTTCGGTTGTCAGTCATCTCCTACTCTTGGGCTTGGCTGGAGTGAACACAGAGTGCAATTTTTCATGAGCTATAAGGAGCTGGATGCAGACACAACAAAGGGTCATCTGAGAAGTGGTACCAATATTTCAGATACCAAGTTTAACTGTCTCACTGAAAGGTTAAGAAGTGTGGGAAGAACAGGAAGGCCAGTATTGTGAATTTTGTTATAGCTGTTAGTGTTGGTCTCATAGAAATCCTCCATGGTTTTCCAATGGCTGGTACAACTTGGAGGTTAGAATTTTGAGCTCTTGCACCATTTGCAACAATGGGAGGATGGAACTGAATTTTCATTCCTGGCACAAGTCAAGTGCTCTGCAACACTAAAAGCTCAAACAGCCCAATCTGGGAGTTGGACTAAACTCATGCCTTAGGATATGGACAAGAATGGAAATTACTCAGCTTGGAGGATCTTGCACTTCCTAGACTGGGTCAGCCTCAACTGAACTGGAAGTGGTTGAGTTCGTTGGGGCTCGCTGCTGGCTGCTACTGGCTAAGGCAGAAAGGGGCTCTGTGGCATATAGTTTGGGCTAACTCTGAGAGACACAGGAGTCAGCAGAGTAGTGGGAAATTCGATGAGCAGAGCCTGGAGGGCTTTGGAAAGATTTGGAACAACTGAGATACCTCTGGAAGAGTGAGATACCTCCTGGAAGGGGACTGGGATACTCTCAGCACCTGAGCTGAGCCAAGCTTTTATTTAGGACAAGTTTTGGAAGCAAATTGAAGGGTAAAGTATAAAGCAGTGTCTGGGAGAGAAGGAAGTGTTTTCTGTGTGTCTGGGGGCTGGTGCTGCTTTCTTCAGCTCCTGGAGAGCCTGGGCACTGGAGAGCTGGTGGCAGGACAGTTACAGTAAGTGTGGTGTTGCTGTCCTCACAGCCCTATGTACCAGTCTGCTGCCTGAAACTATGCATAACAGTTTATAAAAAAAAAAGTGGAATAAGGAAGGAGAGAGGCAATTGAAGATATTCATCAGGGAGGGACTGAAGGGGCAGGGAAGTCTCCAACATCCTGCACAAAAGGAAGAACTAACGTCAACTAAGGCTCCTGAGTGCAGATGCTCTGAGCTGTAGTCAAGTTTCCTCTTAGGAGAGCTCAGGAGCTGCAGGTGATGATGCTCAGTGTGAAGAACAACCCTTTAACTCACTGACATGCATTTCTAATCTAACAGTGGCTCAGTGTGAAATGTTTTATTCCTTTGGTGGCCTGTGGGTGTCCAGTGGAGCAAAGGGCTACTGGGATGCTTTGTACCCAGGCTGGGCATGCCCCAGCAGCAACTTAGTTTGGGATGTGAGCTGCTGGAGGGTTAGGCAGAGAGGTATGTGCTAGCAGTGGTGGGAGTTGGTAGACAACTTCTTGCAATCATTTCATGAATGAAAAAGGGGCAGGGAGGATAGTGTGCAATCTGAGCCAACACAGAGAAATTTCCAGGAGCAATTCCTTGGATTTCAAGCCCATTCTGATTTGCTGGGTGGCTACGTGTTACAGGATCAGAGGGATGCTGAAACTGAAACTTCAAAAAAGTGAGTTGAAGGAGTGTCTGTTCACATGTGCAAAGACAACCCCTGTGTATGCAGCCCGAAGACCTCAATTTATTGTGTAACTTTTATTTCTGAACTTAAGTAGATATTTCTGTCTTTTCTGTGGAGAGAAAAGAAGCCCCTCTAGTGTGAATACAAGAGGATCAATATGGCTGATTTCAAAAGGAAATGTGGGATATGAAGTGGTATTAAGTGTTTCTAGTGCTGTACTTGTAGTCTTGGAGGTAAAAAGGAGACAATGTGGTATCTCTGCTGCTGCTGTGAAAAAAGACACTTTAAAAATGGTACTTTTAAGTGTATGGGCCAAGCTGGCAACACTGAGTGGTAAAGTACTGAGATGCCAGCTGAAGAGGCAGGTGATTTTGACCCTCCTCTCTTCTCCCATGCCAACCTTTCTATATCTGTAAATATTCAGCCCTCACAATTGCTCTTGCATGTCACTGGAATGAAAATAATACATCTTTTTAGCAGATTAATGCTCTTCATGCTGGTTTCTCAAGGAAAATGAAGAAATTATTTCTAAACCTCAAAATCTTGGTCTTCAAGGCTGGCCAAAAACCTGGAGCTAAGTGGTAAATGGGGCAAATTTCTGGGTTTTACTTTTTGGTTTTGATTTTTTTTCCCCCTAATGCTGTATATAGTTTTGTGGGTTTTGTTTTGCTTTTTTAAAGACCGAACTGCTCAAATCTGAATGTTGGACTAGGTTTAGTCAAAAGGTACAATTGATGCTGAAATACCCACCAGAAGAAACTATTTTCCTGGATGTTGTTCTTGATGCAACTGCTTTTTGTCTAGATGAAATTTTCATTTTTCTTAAACTAGTGGTTTAATCAAAGCCACATTGCCTGTTTCTGCTTTGGACTGTGGAAGGCGTCTTTGTCAGCTGAGCTGCAGAAGCAGCGAATGTCACTGTGACATAGAAGCGTTAGAAAGCAAATTAATAGGATAAGTTATATTGACTTTTTCTGTATTCCCAAATATAGTCCTCATTCCTACACCAAGCCTGCATGAGATAAGAAGGGACTGGTTTTCTCTGTAGCTGCATTTCACAGCATCTGTTCATTTGAGCTGAAACGTTTGAGCTTTGTGAAGGAAACCTACTGGAAGAAAAGGGCTGTAGGAAATGGCTTGTGTGCATAGATGCTGTTGCTATCTGATCCAAGCTGAGATGCCTTGGACTGGCAGGGAGGTCTTTGCATTGGTGAGACTGTATCCTGAATGCAGAGGAATCCTCTTGTCTGCTGGCTGTTAATGCCATGGAGAGGATCAGGATCCTCAGAACCTTCTTAGAGAGGGGGAAGTCAGATCTGGAGTGTATTAAGCTGCATTTATTTCTATGCAAGCTTGTTGAGAATGTTGCACTATCAAGCAGACAGTGGAGAGGCAAAGGTTCTTAAAACACTGAGGAGAGGTTCTTAAAACACACTTCAAAAATCCCTCAAAGTTGAACATATTTGGATTTTAATGACTGGATCTGTAGGACTTGATGCATCCTCATCAAGGATGAGGCTTTTGTGGCTATTGTGGAGGACCATGGCCACCTCATTCATTCATTGGTGTGGCAAGTTCAGCTGCTTTTTAGTTGCGCCAGACTCTTGCCACAGATATATCCTCTTCCAGGTACCACAAGTGGTCATGGGGGGGGGTTCTGTTACTTTATGGAGCTAATGCTGCAAGCCAAAGTGCTCCACAGTGAAAATACCAGACTAGATTTCTGCCCTACATAATTATGATTGCCTTGTTTTGGGGAGGGGACAGCATTGGTCCTGGAGCTCAGTGGACTGGGATGTGGAACAGTGCAGCTGAAGGTTGCAGCTCTGCTTAAGTCATCTGGAATTCAGCTCTCCTTTCTCCTGAAATGCACAGAGAAGAGTCCTTGTTCCCTCTGATTCTTGCATCTTCTGGTCAAGAGTTTGAAGAGCACTCCTCACCCTCTCCAGCAAGATGGGTACTGCTGCTCTGACCTCACCTGAAGCCACTTCATCTCTGACCAAAGCTGCTGCCACTTGTGGGGTCAGCTCAACTGGCTAACACCTTCTCTTGAACTTCTGTGCTCCTGGGTGACTTTTCTTTGAAGTATTTGAGCCTGTTGCTTGAGACAAGTGCATGAATGTGTTGAACAGGCTGATCTAGTGTGTGTCACATATGTTCTTCTACCTCAGCTGCAAGGATACCGAGGGCTGACTCACCAGCCTTCAGTTCCAGTCTCTCTACAAGGAAGAGTAGAAGCAAGGGAAGAGAATCCACATGAAGGGAAGCATAATGCTATTTTCTTCTCACAAGAGACATTCAGGTCTAGTCCAGCACAACAAACTACCATTACTGTGTGAGTTGGAAGCTCACTGCCCTCTTATGGGACACATAACAATCCTTGTAAGTAAAAGGATGGAGGTGGATAAATTGGAGGAGTTGCATTAGAGCTTGGTACAGAGCAGTGTGGACAATACTGAGGTGTTTCTGCATACTCACATTTCTCCTGAAGTTCATGGAAGCAGATGCCAAGATGTGGTCTCTGCTTTGTTTATGGTGCAGGGGACAGCAGGGAGGGTTTTGTCTTCAAAAAATGTGGTCAGGCAGATTTTGAGGATCATTTTTGAGTGTTTCTTTCCTCAGAGATGCTGAGACTGGAGAGCTGGAATTAGGTGAAGCAAATCTTGAAGAGCATTCTCAAATTCACTAAACCAAGCAAGGGCAAACAAAACCACTCACTCATTCTGATTAGAGTGAGCTCTGAATTTAATTGAGATGGTAATACAATATCAAGTCTAATTTTCTAGCTTGTGGCATGTTTTTTCCTGACTCCTAAAAGTAGGGCTAGGCATAGGAAAACACTAAAGTTATCCACTTCAGCATGTATATTATTTATTCTGCTTATAGAAAAGCTGGCTCTCTTCAGCAAGTTGCTTACCCTATTTTTATGTTGTGGGGGTGGTTTGAACTGTACACTGCTCTGAGTCAGGTATGAGATGCCCCCAGTGAGCAGATAAGCTGACTTCTGCACCATGAGCTGGTGTGACCACAGTGCCTCGGGCTGCTTGGTGACAGGGATATACTGGTCATGGTGTATGTCATGGAGTATTTCCATGGGGACAAAAGCAGTGCAGCATAGTTTAAGTGTGTGCTTAATGTGGATAAACCATTTGTCCTTAACCTTAGAGATTTGAACAAACCCATCCAAAAGGGACTGGAATTTCCCAGGATGTGGGTGGTAGACTGCTTCTTTTAACCACAGGCTGGGACAAAGGTTGGCCCAAGCAACTCTGGTGGTGAAAATTGGACAGCCTTGTGTCTCTGGGCTTCGGAAGAGTCCCTTTGTTGTGCAGTATGTTCTCTTCTGTAGCTGGAGAGTCCTTGCTGGCTGTTTTTGATAATGAGTTCTGTCTGACTGAGCAACTCTGTCACCCTATGTCAGTAGTTTTTGTGAGATGGGCCATCTGATGCTTGGTGCTTCTGTCACAGAGGTTTTGGTGCAAGTTGAACAAAAAGGATGAAAGTCCAAATTGCTGTAAAATACACAGGCTAGTTTTCTTCGTTAAGTATGTCTTCCCAGGCTCTTGATGAGTCCTGGAGCCGTAATCCTTTCCTGGCTGAGTGCATGGGATGGCGGGGTGTGGGAAAGGAGTTTCTCAACCCAAATGCCTTTCTTCCTGTGTTTTGCTGCAGTTTTGGACTCCCATGGCAGCTTAGTTTTAAACACCTGTGCTGACAGGTATGGAGAAGTTTCTCATCCAGAACAGTCGATTTTACTGTGTTTGCCTTAAATGTCCCTATAATGTCTTCTGTTGAGAGTTCAAGCCCAATATAGTATCTGTAACTCAAATTTATTCCCAAAGAATTATATGATGGTAATATTTTGGTCATCAACAGTGTTTTAATGGAAAGCCTTACCAAGGAACTGAAATACAACATTATTATCTCAATGGCATTATTATCTCAATCTGTCCCCACCAGCTCTGCTGGAGCTGCTCTGGCAGTGGACTGGTCTCAGCATGACATGCTGCTGGCTCTCTCAGAGCTGGAACTGAGATCTCAGCCACCACACAGATCCAAGTGCTTGCATTTGGCAGAGGCACAGCCTGTTTCTAAAATTGTCACCCAGATAGTTTTGCATGGGTTTGTGTCTCCCAGACAGATGAGCCGGATGGTATTTTATATGGTGTCATTGTTTGTTTAGCTAATGAAGTAGGAAAAAACAAAGGGCTAGGATCCTTGGCTCTATGAAGCAGCTGTCAACAAGCAGCCTTGAGAGAAGAAGCAGAAACCTAGAAGCTAGGGCACTGAATCAGGGCTCTGAGGGATGCTTTTGATTCCTGTCTCAAGTCAATCATGGATGAAATGCATAAAAGGATGCCTTGGTCCAAAAGAAGGAGGGAGTTGCTGGGAGCTGCATGCTTTTGCTGGTTCTCCCCCAGGGAGCAATTGCCTCAGTGGTGTGCGGTGGAGACCAGCTTTTGTCTGTTGATGCCTGCCTGGAGCAAATGTGACCCCATCCACAAATGTTTCCAGAGTCTTCCTTCTGTAAGAACTTGCCCACAAAAGTGTGGTTTCTCTCCCTTGTGGTTTGTGCCCCTACTGAATATTGTGGGCAGTTCCTGTAGTTGTTTTTATCTGGAGCTGGGGAGGCCAGTGAGAAGCTCCTGCCTGGAGGCACTCTGCTGGAGAGCAGAAAGCACAAGGAAAACAATAAAATGTCTTCCTGCATCCCCCTTTTAGTTTGCCATTTTGACTTCAGACAAAAGCTGCCATCATTTCCACATGGAGCAGCCACATGAAAAGCACCACTAAACAGTTCTCCAAGTTTCTCAACAAGAAACACAGCAGTTAAATATATTTAATCTGTGGGTATTGTTCATCTTGGCTTTAATTTCCTGTTCTCAAAAGGTTTAGGAATTTAAATCCATGAGTCATTACTGAAGCTGTTAATGCTTGGAGCCTTTTTCAGAAATGGAGATAAAGGAACTGATACTAATACCAGCTTAACATGAATTCAGCAAGAACAACTCTGTGAGAAGTTCACTGCCATCCCAGAAATATCACTTCATTTCTAACCACATTGGAAGTTCCTAAGAAGTGAGTAGGTGGATGAGATCATTCTCCCCCAGGTAAATAGGAAGCTTCCATTAAAAAAAAAAAGTCTCTGGCAAGTTACAGGTTGCATCATCCCAATCTGGAGAACTCTAGAGCTCTGAACTATTCCTGTTTCTAAAATGGTGGTATCTGTTCAAGCAGAGTCTTCTAGTACAGTCCCTGTTCACAACTGGACCGGCTGCCTGGTTGATAATGTTGATAGGTGTGAAACTGTGGAAGAAGCTGTGATGTGGTCTCTTGTTTGTTTTGTACCTTGTTTTGCACAGAAGCAGAGAAAACTATGGAGGAATGCATTTGGAAGGCACAATCTTAGTCTCCTCAGAAAGTTTGCTCTAATGATTGCTCCTTCCAAGTGGCAGGAAAATGGTCTAGTTTCTACCATCTTCCTCTGCTTCCCTGAGGAAAGGGAAGGTCCTGGTGCAGAGGAGTAGTTTTGCTTCATCTTGCTCCCTCACTAATGATGTACTGGAAAGCTGCTGCTAATTGAGGTGGGGAATTGGTTTTTGAGTGCATTTTTGCTGTGACCAGGAGTTCTTGCTTTCAGAGAAGCATATGGGGAAAGAAAAGGAGCCCAAACCTCAGCAGCGTGTTGTGGCAGTTCAGGGGTGTGCTGGTTTGCAAAGGTGCTGAAAGTCTAGCAGTGCTGCACCTGATCACTCTGTCCTAATGCTGATGGGGCTGCAGCAGTTTTGTGCCCAGTGAAAGTGGAGCTCTGTTTGGGAAGGAGGATGGTACTATTTGCCTACACACATGAAAAGGTAGCTAAACTTGAATGAGAAATGCAGACATCCATACAAATACAGCTATAACTTTACATTTCTCTCCTCTAAAAGTCTGTCTTTAAAATGTGCTAAGAGAAAAAATGCAAAGAAATGCACACCATGAGAGCCTGCAGTTTCTCATACCAAAAATGGTGGCTAAGTCTGAATACCTGTGTGGTTGCTTTTCCTCTCTTTTCGCATGCGTGCCTCTGAGCCCATCCTGGGCAGTTTGGATTCTCTCTGAACTCACAGCAGAGCCCAGTGGCATGTTTGTTCCCCATGAGTGGCTTGTAAGGACAAGGCCTCTGTCCCCTTTTTGCCTCTGTTCTCCATCATCAGTTAGCTCGAGTCTCAGAGACTGCAGCTCATGACCGCGTCTTTCCCTTTCACAGAGTGCTCTGGAGCCACTTCTGCTCTTGGAACAAGCACTCTCAGAGCCAGAAAGCATCAGGCTCTGTCTGAGCCTCTGGGGCTGTCTCTCCATCTGTTTGTTTAATGACGCGCAGCAGCCTCATCTCTGACTTTGCACCCTCAGGACAATAATCCACTCTGATGTTGAGGCCAGCCAGCTATTCTTCCGAGACAAGACTGCGGCTGCTGCACTGTAGGTCAGAGATGGTTTAAAATTCTTAATTGCTTTGTGGCTCAAAGTTTTGCTCTTAAATCTACAGGATGCACAGAAAGCTTTTATAAGTTTGCATGCTTGTTTCCTGCATGGGTGAGCCTCAAAATACAGATAGTTACTTGTTCTGGTGGGGAGGGCACCAGCTATGAAGGTTGGGAGCCAAGGACTTTTATCTGCCTCTGATGTGCATCCTTGGCCAAGCACCTTTGCTTTCTTTTTCTACTCACTGCTGGCATAGTGTGAACTGTTCATGTCCTTTGGGGCAGGACAGTGGCATGGAAGTTTGCAGGATTGTTGCCATTCCTTAAGTTGTTATCCAAGCAGTTTGGTTCTGTTCACAAGTCCTTGTACAAAATAGGGTCCTGATCTGCCCTGTGCAATCTAGGCCCAGGGCTCTATGAGGAAGACTTTCTGAAGCAGGTTATCCAATGCCAAAGATTTTTGCAAGCCCTAGGTGGTTCTGTCTCACCATGGGACCAGGAGAAGATGCTTCAGGGGCCCTAGAGAATGAGCCCAAGGCTGGAAATGGTGAGAGGAGCTACACTGCCTGCTGTGACATTGAGAAACCCATGCAAGGTGATGCCAGTTTGGATGAAATGCAAGCCCTGAATTACAAAGACAGATGGAGCTCAGGGTAAGAGGGAGGAATGGGTCAGAGGAAAGCAGCAGCTGATGCGTGCAAGCATCTTTCTCCAGGATGAGGGGGCGGGAGTGATTTCCTTCTCAGAGCCAGCAGTTACCCAGCATGGTGCTGAGCACAGTGGATACCACTCATGTAGTCATTAACCAAAGACTAGAGCAGGCTCATCCCTCTCTGCAGAGATCCATGGATGAAGAACACATATGGGAGCATGTGGCTACATCCACCCACCCGTGTAAGCAAGTGTGCCCAGGGCAGGCTGGACTGCTAGGCTTTGGTGTCTGGAGAGGACTTGGTACAAAAGCTTCTCTTGATTTGCTTCAGCCTGTGTTCAGAGTGTTTGACTTCAGTGAAACAAGGTCAAACCCTCCTTGGGGTATGGAGTTGTTTCCAGATTTTTGAATGCTTGAGTTGATTCCATTGAGTGGGATGTTGTTTGGTTATTTGGGTTTTTTTAATGAAAGTGGAAATGTAACATAGGTTGGAACATTTTAAGATGCTTCCATTAATGACATCCATAATTGATTAGACAAGTCAGAACTAATGAAGTCTTTCCCTGCTATACCTTTGTGAAGGGACCCCAGAGCTCTGGAGAAGGCAGGACGGCGCTTACTGTGCTTTTGGAGAGGGAAGGGTAATGGATGCGTGGGAGCCTTTCCACTTCCATAGCTTCTTAAGGAGTTTATCCACCAGTAGACTGTGCAATCAGCCTTTCAAATTTCCCCATTTGCATCTCAGTAATAGTAGAACAAGGCAGTTTTTTCGTTTATAAAAATCTCCCCCCCCGCTCCACTTTATTCAGAGGTGTTCAGGAAATCTTTCCTCCTCCTCTCTCCTGCTCCCCCAAAGTGCATTTCTTTCTCCAAAAGCAGCATGTTGCCTCTTGCTCTCGTGCCGGCAGCTGGATTTGGACAATTGTGTGTGCTCAGGGTTATTGCTGCTACCTGCTATTTTAGCAGGAAAAACTCCCGCATACCGAAGAGAACAAAGCTCCAAGGATTCCCGAGGTCTCCATTGATGCAGGAGGCACCCGAGCAGAGCGTGAAAGAAATGACAGAAGCGCAGCAAGATCCTCCTCCGTCCCTCCCCTTTCCTCGCCCTCTGATTCAAGGAGCAGAGGCTGGGTTGTGAATGAGGAGCCGAAACTCGTTGAGATGGAACAAATAAGAGATAAAGGCTCACAATAGCGGCTGCTGCAAGCCCAAATCAGCAACGAAAAGGTAGTGGTTCTCAAGAGGGGGCTTATTTCCTGTTGAGTCACTGGTGTGTGACAGATGGAAGGAGCTAATAAAATATTAGGGACTTGCAGAGCTTTGATCTTCCTGCCTTTCTCCCCCCCAACCTTTTTCCCAGAGGTTGCGGGCTGTGCTGTCCGAATGAGTAGGATGAAAATCTCATTTGAAAAAGGCAGCCCTGGCAGCCGTGGCTTGTGGAGAGGTCAGAAGCCCTGACACAGCCACCTTGCTTTGGTTCTGGATTTTAGCCCCAGTATATTTTCATAGGCTTTGATACACCTGTACTCTTTCCTATTGGTGCATAATTCAGTCTGCTTGGAGGTCAGCTAGGGCAGGGGTGGGATGAGAATAGGCATTTGCAGCTTTGCTCTTATTTTTTTAGATTCTGAACTACATGCAAGAAAGAGTAAACTGCATTTCTTGGTCAAATGTTCTTGTCTTCTAATTTCTGTTCCAACTGTTGCAGCTCCCAGGGACCCAGCAACCCAGAGCTGCAGCCCTTAGCAGTCATCAAGCTTTGAGTTTCTGTCTGTTTTACTGTGACTGATCTGTAGGGTGAATAGGCTTGAGTTTTGTCTCTGGTGTTGCAATGCAGAGAAATTTGTTTTCTTTATGCAGAAATCACTGCAGTAAGAGACCCAGCACTGGGGCTTGCCTGCAAAGAGCATGAGCTCTAGCTGAGTGTAGCATTGCCTTCCTGGAGAGAGGGAGCTCTCCTTGAATTCAGGTTGTCTTTCTGGTGTCATTTGTCAGGCTGGCTACCACCACACAAACAGAGGAGCATTTACAGTTCACATTGGGTGTTACTGCACAGGATTGAGCTGTGAATGTTATTTAGTTGCAGTTTTTTCCCCTTACAGAAAGAGGTATTTGTGAGTTCCTCTTTTGAAGATGCATTTCTTTGTCACATCATCCAGATTTTGGACACCAATGGAGCTCCTCTGCTAAAAGGACAGAGAGTTTGGGCTGTTCAGCCAGGAGAAGATAAGTCCTCAGGGAGGGCTAATGGTGGTCTACCAGTACCTGATGGGGCCTACAAGATGGAGGAAGACTCTTTGATGTGATCTGTAAGGATAGGACAAGGGGCAGTGGTTTCAAACTAGAACAGGGCAGGTTTAGATAAGACATTTGGAAGAAGTTCTTCCCCATGAGGGTGGTGAAACACTTGAACAGGTTGCCCAGGAAGGTGGTGGGGCCCTCATCCCTGGAGATACTCAAGGTTAGGCTTGATGAGGCTCTGAGCAACCTGATGTCCCTGCTCACTGCAGGGTGTTGGACTACATGGTCTTTGAAAGTACTTTTCAACCCAACATATTCTATTATTCTATGACTTTGCAGCACCAGCTTCTGCCTCACTGCCTCCTGCAAGCCGAGGCAGAAACCTCCACGATGTATCTATGACCCCTGTTGTTAGCTTCTCATTTTGCTAGTTACAGCCAGTGGAAACGGGTGTTCTGCCCCTGAAATGATGAAGATGGGATGTCTTGTGAGCACATGGGATGTGTGGGGTTTGGCTCTGCAGGTCTCCCACCTCCTTCTGCTGCTGCTTGGCTTTGTTGTGCTGCCTTTGCTGCATTTACTCAGGCAGTGCCCTGTTACTCCCTTGTGCTACATCATTTACTATTGTTATTGTGATAACACCATGAGAGTCTTGCATGTCCAGCTCCTGCCATTTCTTCTCTGAGAAATTTTGAATTGGTAATTGAGGACATCATTGCCCTTTGTACGAGGAGGTGTTGGCATGGCTTCATGTTTTAATTCCTATAACAGTGGTTGAGGAGGTGAGAAATCTGCTATTTTGGGAGGAAAAGTCCTCACATGCTTGTGTTCAGCTTTTGCTGTACTTTCTTCAGTGCAGCATTGGAGGGTTACCTCTTGTTTTAAAGAGACATAATGCTTCCAGTTTGGGGTGTCTTTTTTATAAGTGGAAATATATGTGGCTTCTGAGTGAGTAGTATTGATCCAGAGCTACAGACAGGAAGTAACCCAAGCCTGTTAGCAGAGGTAGGAAGTGTAGAGAAATCATACAGTGATTCCATGTTTGAAGATTACCACAAAACCTTGTGGAAATGTGGGATAGAAACGGTCAAGGGCAAAGGATTCATTTATTGTTAGGATATAACATTGTGTCTTGGGACCTCTGTGGAGCCTTTCTCTTCCAGATACTGTATTTCACTTTTGTGTCCATGAATTTATTCCATTCCTTGGCTAGTCCCACAAGCACATAATTAGAACAGCTCTGGATTAGGATACAAGAGCAAAGATGCAGATGTGCAGCTACAGTAATTTTCATCTGTGTTATAGGCCCTGCTTGCCTACCTTCATTTTATCAAAAATGAGCTCCTGATCATTTTTAAGGTGAGTAGTTTTCTACTCACCTTAGCAGTTTTCCCCCTGCTCAGCAGGGGGAAAGCACAGACAGGCTCTTCTCCTGGGTGGGTGCAGAAGTTACATCCTTAATTGGGACTCACTGGGTCCCAATGAGTGCAGGTGATACCCCAGGCAATGGGCAGGGAGGCACCTACAGGAGTCAGAACTGGTGAGACCCCTCCTGGAGTATTGCGTCCAGTTCTGGAGCCCTCAACACAGGAAGGATATTGAGCTATTGGAGAGGGTCCAAAGAAGGGCCACGAAGATGATTTTTTTTAACATAATATCGGATGGGAGGACTAGAAACAATGGATATAAATTAGAGGGGCATAGATTTAGACTAGACATAAGAAAGAAATTCTTTACAGTGAGGGTGGTGAAGCACTGGAACAGGTTGCCCAGGGAGGTTGTGGATGCCCCCTCTCTGGAGGTGTTCAAGGCTAGGCTGGACAGGGCACTGGGCAGCCTGGTCTAGTGGGAGGTGTCCCTGCCTATGGCAGGGGGGTTGGAACTCGATGATCTTTAAGGTCCCTTCCAACCCAAACTATTCTATGATTCTGTGATTCTATGTCCTTGTGTTTTGTGTTGTTTAACACCAAGAGAAACAAAAGACTGAGTGAAAAAGGCTCTCTCACCCTTTAAATTTAAGAGAAAACTAGGGAGGGAGGCTTGTACAGAGTGAACTCTTAAAATAATGTCTTGAGGTTTTGGGGTTTTTTTAACTTGGTTTGCCAAAAACTCTTACTAATACTTTTTGCACTAATCTTGGACAGGAAAACATTGCAAAATACCACATTCTCCTTGGATGATAACATTATTTCCTGTCCTGTTCTATTACCAGCCACAATGTCCTTTTGCCTCAATTCCTGGGATTGCTCTGCTCAAATGTTTGCTTTCTCCACTGCGCTGGACGCTCATACTTCCTACTGGTTTTGGCGGATTGGCTGAAACTGCTCAGTGCCTGGAGGCAGCACAGCTCAAATGCTTGCTTGATTGGAGCTAAATCTGTGTTCCCAGATGATATTTCTGACAAGATCCCACCCCTTCACCTCCAGAGAGCCAGCTGGCGTGTGTAAATCCAACCAGGTGGATTTATAATCGCTACATGGAAGTGACAAGATAAGTGCTGAAACCATGTCCTTTGGTTATCACCCGGATACATCACTGAGCTCTGGGCTGCAACTCGTCACAGATGACACAGTTCCTTCTGCAGACAGATTGGCTTTGATTTTCACAGATTGGCTTTGATTTCCATCTACTGTCAAGGAAATCCTAATCTGACTCTGGAGGTAGTCCTGCTTGGGGCAGTGTACCTGCCTGGAGACCTATGTTAGCTGTTTGCCCTGTCCCTCAATCAGATTTTCTTGCTTTTGCTTCCACCACAATGTTTCTTTTAGACCTATGAGATCCAAAATCCACCAGGCAGCTTGCATTGTGCTCTCCAGGGAGTTTTGTAGCTGACAGAAGGATGGTGAGCCTCCTTGGGCAGGCACACAGCCATCCCTGCCCATCTTCAGCAGGTGGTGACATGGAGCCCAAGTCTGTTCCTAGTTCTGTTCACTCTGACTTCAGGCTGAGGTGTTAAACTGCATAGGGAAGAAGCTGAAGAATGAGTGTAACTGTGGCCTCTCTGCATCTTAATATGCTGCACCTGTAGGGGGGTGGCTTGTCCCTCTCTTCTCCCAGGCCTGTGGGCAGTCACTCAGCATCTCCTCTTAGCAAAGGCAATGGTGGGACAAAAATCTGGTCCAGCTAAAACAGTTGGCAGGATCAAAACTGGGTGCCCGTCCCATCTTGCCTGCTGCTGGCTCCCTGACAGTGTCCCTGCAGGCAAGGGGTGGGGGAATTTTGTCCTGTCAGGTTTGGATCAAGTTGTGCACATCAGCCTCATATGCTCTCTGTGCTCTTTACAGGCTCTTCCATTCCCGAAACTTTTCACCAGAGAAAGCTCCTGGCCCATGCAAGGCTTAATTTTCCAGACTCTGATCCCATTTGGGTTTCATTGCTTGCAACATTTAGCATGGTGGGTTTAGGTTTTTTCTCCTGAAATCCAGGCTTTTGCAGCCTTAATTAGCTGACTCTGGACATGAGCTGGCCTGATACGTGACAGTTTTGATGGAGAAATATAAGCAATAGAGAATAGGTGAATAGAGAAGCTCAGGGATAGTGATTTTGGTCTGTGGAAAATCTCAGGAATTGGTCTCCATCTCTCTGTCTCTCTTTCTTTCTTCAACCTGGACACAAACTGAAAATTTCCCCACAAAAGCCCCACCCAACAACAACCAAACAAGAACTTGCAGATATTACCCCACTATCTTGACTTTATAAAAACTTTAACTCTATTTATACCCTTTATTTAAACAAAGGTTTTTATAAATACCCCAAAGTATTCCTGGTGACTCATTCCTTCAAAAATGTCAAAATAGGCACTTCAAAACCTTTTTTTTCTGTTCAGTGTTAAACAAAAGTATTTCAGTGCATTTGTGAAATTGTGGTTTTGTTTAACAAGGGAGATTTCTTTGCATATCTTTGGCACACTCACAGCATGTTCTGGGGACAGTTCAGTGTGGGGGCTACTGGCAGCCTGCATGACCAGGCTGTCTGTCAGCCCTGGCCTGAACAAAGGCTGTCCAGATACCTGTGTCCACTCAGAAATGTTTTTTCTGCTGCTTTGTAAGTCAGAGAACATAGTTGCATGCAACACTAAGGTAGAAGAGCAGCCAGTATTGCAGAGCACAGGGTTATGTATTCAGCTGTAGTGCCTGTGTTACCCTGCAAGGCCACCCAAGAAGATATGAAGGGAACTGAAAGTTTCATTTGTGGCCTAGACGCTGGTCCAAGCTCAGAAGAATAACTGAGTGAACCGAGGAAAGGTCTGGAACTGCACTGGCCTTCTCCCATCTCTGGCCAGCACAGTGGAGCCTGTGCAAGTGATGCTCATCATGTTTCTCTCTGGAGGCTTGGATAGTTCTTTGCTGCACTTTGTCTGGGCTTAGCACCAAAATGTTGTCATGGAGCATAAAGAGCGAAGAACAAGCAGATTTTTGCCTGGTGACAGCACCAATGTCCTGCTAGCTGGACTAGCTGAGGTGATTTCACCGAGGTGATTTTGCTCTCTCCATAACTCTTGCCTTTACCATGGTCTGAGGAGACCAGCACAGAAAGGATGAGATATTTCTGTAGCTACTCAAAAATAACAGCAGATGTTACCAGTAGTGGGAAGCTCATCTACCCTCTGTGGGAGCATCATTTGGTACAACCTCAGCCCTGTGTTGGTTGTATTTCCTGCCTGTAATTTACACAAGGAAATTGAGGTAATGGCAGGCTTGTGAGCAGCATCAGTAAATTTTGATCTAAAACAAGAGGTAACTCTCATTTTAGACAAGTCACCTAAAATATTAGACAGGTGACTTGTGTGGGTAGATGTTTGTCCTGGATTGGACAGCATAATCATGTTTGCCACCTTCAAGTTTGAGATGCCTAACCCGTTCAGTGTGGCTTAGTCAAATAGCTGCTGTGAAGAGAAACCAGATCCCTTGATGCATTAGAAATAGGAAACCAAGCTGAAATGGCTCTGTGCTGTGTCCTATTGCCAGGACCTGGCAGGAGTGTGGGGAGCAGGTCCAGAAGGGGTGTAGTGCTCCAGAAATGTTCGATTCTCCCATTCAAATGAAAACAAAGGCGTCTTAGTCATACAAGGGTAAGCCCACAGGGAACTGCCAACAGAGTTGCTTGTACTTCTCATGTCTTCTTTCCCAGCGTGGTTTACTTGTGCATCAAGTTGTCTGTGTGCTTCCTTCTCAGGGCTGGGAGAAGCAGATACTCCTGAGGGGCAGGTGTCCTGGAAAGCCATAGGCTGGGAGATGTGTGATAGACAGCTGGAAAGGGGAAAAATTATCCCAATTTATTTACAGCACGTAGGATGCTTTGCCCTTTGAGCTTTATGTGTGGCTATATGTATTTTTTTCAGGTATATTCAGTATTTGGTTGGGTTATACAACTCTTTTCTATCATTCCACACAAAGGCTGTTTCTATAGGTAGGTGTTTCCTAAAATCTAAAAATAGAAGAAAGAAGATGAAGTATACTTACCTTTTCTAAAGCAGATTACCAGAGTAGTTTCAGGGTGATAGAACCATTACAGAACAAAATAATTCTGAGAACTAGTGTGAGGCATCTGTAGAAAGCAATTTTCTACAATCAACTACTGTATCCTATATTTTTGGCTGAGTTCAGGAGCCTGTTATATGATGTTGGTCCCTCATCCTTTAATCGCAGCTGCACAATGAAAAAGAGGAAAATCATGGTTGTTTCAGAATAATTGACAGTGATTAAATAGGTGTTTGTTCTTGGTAGAAGGTGATTGTCTGGATGTGCCAGGTCTCTGTCCTTCCTTAAAGAGTTTCCAGTTGAGGGTGTTTATTTATATCAGCCCTTGTACTAGAATCTGACCATCCCCAAAGAGGGTCACTAGCTGCTCTGAAAACTGTCAGTACCATTGTTTGGAGATGCTGCTGCATATAGAAAAAGTCTGTGCTCTAAACTCTCCTCTCAGAAAGAAGGGATGAGGTGTATTTGCCGCTGGAGCTGCTCTGAGAGTGGGCTAGTTAAATATTTCCAAATTCTCTTGAAACATTATAGCATTAAACAAATCTTTATACTACTCAGTAAATAGCTGTTATTTCTTTATGGCAGGCTGCATATGCTGTTATAGTGATGCAGCTTAAGGGGCATCTGGTGCTTTATTTTCATTAGATACTGGACATGCACATTTCCTGGGTCCTTTTGGAAAAGGCTGCAGTCAAATAATTGGCAACAGGAGAGGACTGGTAATGTGAAATGCAGTTTCTCCCCCCATTTCTCAGACTTGATAAGAGGGGGCAAAATGGGAGTGGCTGTGCATTTTTACAGCTTGACCTGGGCAGTGCTGGTACAGGGTTGCCTGAGATGCAAAGCCCCATAGCCCCACAGATTGTTTGCTTTAGCTCTGATAATGTGCTCTATCAATCTCACATTTCTTTAGATTATGGCAGTTTGGCAGTTTGCTGTTCCAGCTTGGGCACAGGGTGCTGGGTGCTGGCAGGGCATCTAGTTCCAGCCTGCACAGCTGGGAGCAGAGGGCAATTCCTGATGTTGCTGGAAGAGTAGAAAAAGCTGGAAGGAGCTTGGTGATGACATCAGAGCTGTTTTGTTAACCTACTGGCATGATGCTGGGAATCCACAGTTCAGTAAAGGGTTGATTAAAATCTGGAAACTGGAAGAGTAACTATTAGGCAGGAAAGTTGCTATTTCATAGTATTAGTGTTTAAAATGTGTACACAGTCAGGAGATGTCTCGCTCTCTTGGATGATAGTCTGGATAGGCTTCTCTGTTTCATCTGCAGGACAAACTTTGGCTCTTTCAGCACAGCTCAAATTTGTCCTGCAGCTTCTGTCCTGCAGGGCCTTGCCTGTCCCTTTGTGAACAGGCCATTTTGTCTATTCAGCACTTGACTGGCCTGAGATTGGGAGAAAACCCTCTGACACCCAGCTGAACTCAAGGAATGTGCCTTGGAGAGCAGATTAGGAGCATCTGCTGAGAGCCCTAGTTATCCATTTTCCCTGCCAAATATTCTGTGGTTGTCAGTTCAATGCAGGTTTGTCACAGCAGACTCAGAATCTGCATGTGACCTGCCGCAAATGAGTAGATGCTAAGAGACAGTTATGTTCTTACTCCCTACAATGGAAATATCTATGAATCCAATCTTGCTTTATCTTCTGAAGTTAAAGGTAGTGAATTGAGTGGATGGAGGTTTGGGGACTTTGAGGGAGAACCGTGGCTTTCCCTGAGGACTGCACAGACTGGGACAAGAGCAGGCTGTGAGTGTAGCTGGGGCAATTTTGTTTGGTGTCTTTGCATCAGAGGAAACCAATGCTGTGATTGGCCTTAAATAACTCCTCATTAGTTCTGGTGGAAGGAAGGCAGGCAAGCTACTCTCTTGAGCCCCTCTTCTAAACTCAGCCAAGATACTGTCTTGGGAACTATGACGCCTTCAGACTGCTAACCTCTTCTGCCCTAGAAGAAAAAGGCTTTCTGGTTCACTAGTAAGAAGTTTTTTTCTACATAGAATCAAGTAATACAAAACCCCACACCATCAGAATGCAGGAGCTGTCCTGCTTTCTTCTCAGATACAAGCTTTATTTTTCAGGATTTTTCTTTTTCTTTCCCTACTTTCTTTTGTCTGGCTATAAATCCTTCTAAAGTATGTCAACTACCTCTCTGAACGACACACTTCTGACAATGATTCTTACATTTCTTGTGTACAGGATTTTCTTCCAGGCTTTGTAAAGTCCTCTTCATTAGAATGAAATGCAGAAGAGCCAGATGGTTTGGCTGGAGTCCAATTACCTAAGAAATGTAACACCAGGACTGTATCAGAAGCTATTTCCTCTAAAGATCATGCTCAGCCTGCTTTGTTCTAATAACCAGCTTAGAGTCAAGATTTAGCTGTCAATACTTATTTTTTCCCCTCTAATTAATCTGCAAGGTTCATCCTGGAATCAATATAAATGACCTTCTTTTTTTGTTTTGCCTTTTTTCCATTCTTAATATAATGTTTCACCACATGACAACTCCTTCAGAGGTGCACTGAATCATGCTTGCTTTTTTTTCCTGGTAAAACTGTAGTGGAAATTTTTATGGTCTCTTGCTGTCTCTGGCTTAAATGCCTGGATTCTATGATTGTCTGTATGTGTGGGGAAGCTGAAGGGGTCTGACACCTCCCTGCTCTTTAGCAGCTTCAGAGCTTCTAACATTGTTCTGCCCTTTGGGCATGGATGGATGGATGGGAATGAGGTGTTTGTTGCTTAGATGTTGGTCTGTATATCTGCTGTGTGATGACGTACAGAAGTTTCTATATATATGATGCTTGCGACATGAAGCTGGGGAACATGCTGTGGGTTGATTTCCCAAAAAAGGACTAAAGCTCATACAGACAGCAGGTCCCTGCTGTGAAGTGATGTGGGTGTTCTCAGTCATCCAGTGCCTGTGAAGTGGGTTGGGCAGATCTGTCCAATGCCATCCTGCTCTGAAAGATGGCACCAGCCACTGTACTGTGAGCAGCAGGTTCTTGTTCTGCGTGAAGTTTCATTGCCTTTGTTTTCTCCCTAGTGCATTTGAGGTACAGTTAAATTTTCAGTCTCAATTTAGACTTGAATCAAAACCTGATTTTCTTCAGCAGAAAATCTGAAGGAACATTGGAGTTGATTCAGTTCTTACTCTGGTTCAAGTACTTTTCATCTTTTTTGTCTTTCAGATTGAAGCATTCTGTGTTTCAAACTGGATTCTTTTTTTATTTAGAAAATGTTCTCTTTAAATAGAATATGAAGTGGACGGGGTAATAAAGCAATGCTGGAACTTCCATCTTTATTTCAGAGGCAGGGGGATGGCAGAGGAACTAAGAAACATGTGACAGGCAAAAATTTCTCCCAGAGGCAGTATCTAGCAGGATCCTTCTGACATGGAGGATATGATTTAGCAACTGCTTAGTTATCATGCTCCAAGCTGAGTGCTCTGGTTTATCCATTGATTTTTTTTTTTTTTTTTTTGTTTGGGG